>JACXGJ010012112.1:0-18481 GCA_016801105.1 Esox niger | reverse complement strand
CAGACACGCTGGGATGTTCAACCAGCACCACAGACACGCTGGGATGTTCAATCAGCACCGCAGATCCCGGAAAGCTTCCACCAACCGTTCTTCCTAATATGCAGCAACATAAAACTACAGCGTGTCCAACAGGGTTGGTTATCCTGTCCGCAATCGAAGTCGAGATGATGGACCAGCATTCCAAATAGCACCCCATTCCCTGCCTAGTGTAGCGTGCTACTTTGCACCAGGGTAAATAGGACAAAGAAGTGCACTATACTGCTAACAGGGGGCCGTTTAGGATGCAACCTGTCTTTATGTGATGTCATAACACAAATCTGTAATTCCAGAGCTTTCCAGGAGGCCACTTCCTCATATGCCTGCGTTCCAAATCAACCGTATTCTATTCCCAAAATAGATGGACCACCAGTTCTTACCAGGTCCTTAATCCTTATTCAGGGACCCCTTCTACAGCCCCTCTGGTCAAACGTAGAGAACTATTTAGTGGACGGCCCGTTTGTACTGCTCAGATGTACACTGACTCACTGTTCAACCAGCGGCCACATGTCATCTAATATTTCACAACAATAGCACGGTTTATAAAACAATAATGTTTGTTATTTGTTTTGGGGGAATTAAGTAACTAAATATTTTTGCAGGCTGTCTTACTGCCATTCTCTCTGGATAAATACTAGGAGACATGAGACTCACGTTAGGACTTCCAATCTCTCCCATTAAGCATTAGAACAATATTATGGGTTTGCATGGCTCCCTATAAGAGAAGGAAACACGATCCGACCGCAGTCGCTGAGCTTGTTCCACATACAGCTAAATTATTTTCACAGATACGTTACCTAAAACGCTTAATAAGAGATAGAATATTTAGAATCGGAAAAATTCAACACACAGTTCCATGGCTCCAACAGAACAGATAATAAAACAGGAACTGAATTCTTTCCATTGTTTCCTAGAGGAAACCGAACAGGAGAGATCTGGGATCAGGTTTAAGAGGGAGCATGGAGGGAATCGGAGGGAGGTGGAAAGCCCAACAGGTGTTAATTTATTGTTTCTTTCACTCGTCCCCTTCTCTTGAGACATAACATGTCTGTAATATCTATTTATCCCAGCTCACATGTGTACAAGAGCATCCCCTGCTTCCACAAGCTTCCCTCTCCCATGTTCCTCATAAAACACAAAGGAGAGCCAAGACTCACATCCCATCAGAGAAAGAGGTGTTGAGTAGCAGGGCAGATGTATCCAATATCTCCTGTTGGCTTTTTAATGTGACAACGAGACCCATAAAACTGCTCAAAGCTGTGAATCACTGGCAGCAAAACTCCTCTATAGGAGAAAGAGGAGAGAGGGTGAGTTGGGGGGGAGGAAAATTAGGGATGGAAGGGTAGAAAAGACTGAGAGGTAAACTCTTTTCCGACGGAAGAGTTCTTTGATAATTCTTTGGAAGCCAAGAAACATTCTACATGGAATCATACAAGATAAATCCCGGAAAGCTTCCTCTATTGTGGGGTGATTTTCAGAATCATCTCCTTCAATATCGGTTTTGTCACACGCTTTCATTCGTTGATATATACCGTATCTAACACCGAAGAGGGACCAACAATTGTTTTTATGTAACTAATCAAATCTGTCAGTGCTGGCAGCAAGACACCCCAGATCTCTCTGCTGGCTAGCTGAAGATAAACAGGCTCGGTCCTAGTTGGTCCCTGAATGGGAGACCAGACGCTGCTGTTGGTGCTGGAGAATCAGTAGTCCAAATGTGATCCCAGTGCACTTGACCAGGGCAATTCAACATTCTACCTGGAACCAGCTGGTTTTCTGTTCTATCTCATCCAAACTAAACCCGAAGTGGTTCTACTTGGCCCACTTCTAAGACCATAACAAAAAAAACAAGAAGACTAAAAAGGTCGGCCGAGACTGACCTGTGCAAGCTGTTCCAGGATCTGGTTGTTCTCCCTCTGCAGAAGGCCCAGCTCGGCCTCCATCCTGTGGATGGTCTCCTGCAGGAGGCTGTGGGAGTTCTCAAGGGCCCGCTTGTCAGCCGCCAGGTCCTGGAGCTCCCGCTGAAGCCTCCCGATCTCCTCCTTGGCCGCAGCTCGCTCCCCCTCCGCCTCCCGGCGACGCTCCCTGAGCTCTGCCTTCTCACCCTCTGCCTGGAGACAACATCGGACAAACACAATCTTTGTCTCTCTGTCTCTGAGCTACATGTCTGTGTTGAACTCATAATGACACATAGGTCTGATGTCATGGACACCGATTGAACCCAGTCTAGGACTAGAAGATCAAGCTCAACCGGAGCGTAATCTGTGAAACTAGTGTCCTTGATAGCGTAGTCACACGATCACAGAACAGTAAAATTGACTTGCAGCAAACAATACCATAATCCTGAAGATTTGAAATTAGTATGAGTGTAGGTTATTCCTGTGCCAAGAACACAGATTGTAGTCTGAGCACAAGTAGTAGATCCGTATTGACTCCGCCTCCATCCACTGGCAACTACCTAGCTGTTTACCACGGCAGGTACACTGGCCAATCAGGACAGATCCCTTATCCAAAAGCCGGACGTACTTGTAACAGGACGCGGTTGAGCTCCACCTTGTCGTTGGCCAGGCCTTCACTCAGGGCAGCCATCTTGGCCAGAGAGTCTCTAAGTCCTGCCTCTTGGCTCTGTGTCTTGGTGAGGCACAGCTCCTGCTCGGCATTCTGGGACTCCACCTGTAAACAAGGGAAGACCATGATGACTGGGGTGCGTCATGACGACCGGGGGTAATTAATTAACAGAGGTCAGGAATTAGAGGTCAGGGTTTAATGACAGCTGTCAGGGGATATTTGCCCCGGACTGTTTAACTCTGCTATCGGGCAGAGGTAGAGCTCGAACACTGAATTAAATGGACACAATTCAAAGAAAACATTTGGATGAAAAAATCCAACAATAATATTATTGATGCCTTTTGGAAGAAAAAACCTTCGTCAAAGCACAAAATTCTATACCATCACTCAGCCTTTGGTGAAAAGACCACCGTAATGCAGTGGTTGGTTCCTACCTGGCTAAGAGCTAGGGTTAGGGTTCACAGGTCGGTGATTATGGCTCAGGTGTTCGGTAAGGGTTATGGTTTCGGTAAGGGTTATGGTTTTCACCATGCTGAGAGCTTGGGTCATGCTGCTTTTCTCATCATATGAAATTTCTGTCGGCAGCCAACTGACACAGAGTCATGGGTTAGAAGTGATTGGTTAGGGGTCAGATTCTCCAGGTCCTACTGCTGAGTCACCTGACTCAGGGCCAGGAAACAGAGGTCATGGGTCAGAGTCACTTGACTCAGTCTCATTTGGCTTTGAACTCTACGTTTCAAAACATCAATCCAGGTTCCTAGGGAAATGCGCATGGCGAAACGTGTTGGAAATACAGTTGGAAGATTGAAAATGCCACTTTCTGATGTTCTCCCCAGGAAAATAAACAGCAAAGATGAGAGCAAGATAGACTTTTAATGGCTGCATTAGTGGCTGCAGGTGGCCTTGTCATTAAAACATCTGACCAGTAACTGAAGGTTGTTAGACTGAAACCCAGAGGCTTCAATTTGAAAAGAATGTAATTCTGTCCCAGAGACAGGTGGTAAACGTAACTTGCTTCCATGTCTTTGCAGTAAATGAAAAGTCATTGCCAGTGGCATAAAAAAACATTCACACAACGACAGCTTACAACAGCTAGCGAAAGATAGCAAAAGATAGCGACAGCTAGCGAGTGCTTGGTTACCTTGCTGAGAGCCTGGGTCAGGCTAGCCTTCTCATCCTCCAGAACCTCCTTCTGCAGGGTCACATGACTTAGTGCCTCCCTGACTGTCACCAGCTCGCGCCGCAGGGTACTGTGCTTCCCCTCCAAATGTTCCAGACTCCTCTCACTACACCACACACACGCACAGGTTTTACTACCAATGAGAGAATTGCTAATAAAGTACAATTAAAAATCGATAATACCAAACCCCTAAACCTCGTCTGAACCCTAACCATAACGTCAATAACGTAACCATGCCTAAACATAACCTAACCCTAATGTATAAACTTGACCCTAACTCTAATTCTGAGACAAATTCTATCCTGAACTGTGATTCTAAGCTTGTTGTCAAAGTCAATCAATCAATCAATCAATTTTATTTTATAAAGCCCTTTTTACATCAGCAGTTGTCACAAAGTGCTTTTACAAAACACCCGGCAGTAAACCCCAGGGAGCAAACAACAATAGTGATGAACTTCTGTGAGGGCAGTGAGGGCAAGGATGTGGCCAGATGTCCAAACTTAGCACGATCGTCCGTGTTTTGCTATCATAGTAAGGACCTCGTGCACGCACGCACGCACACACGCACGCACACCAAAGGATTCCGGCAGGCATTCATGTGCACACTCACACGCAGTCAACCAGGCACACACGCAACATGCTGTATAAACACCCTCCCTAAACAGACATGAGATGTCACTTTAAGTTCATTCCTGGATCCCTGGATTGCATGTCCTGCTCTCATTCTCACATAATCACATTTCTGCACAGAGGAGAAAAAAAACCCATGGATGTAGTCTTTCTCAGGTCCTGCAACCACTCTCACACAACTGTTGAGCATAAGCCTGATAACACAGTAATGCCATGTAAAGTTGGATTTATGTTTTCATGAAGATGGGTCTGGCGCTGGTCTCAGAGAATTATCTTAACTGTAAATTAACAGAATCAAAACAATTAGAATGAATGGTGCTGTGTTATGTAATGACCCTGTCTCTCACACTGTCCTTCGTTTTACCCCTCTCTGTCTCTCACTGTTTTGTTCTCCCGCTGTCTGATTGAGTTTTTCATTTAAAGAGCTAATAGCACTGGAAACATTTGTTACCATTGCCAAAGCACATTTTTTAAAAGTATAACAATTAACACCAGTGAAAACAAAAGTACATTGGTATCTGAAAAAGTCTTAGGCTATAAGACTATTATAAGCTGTGCAGTGTAGTAAAACTTTACAAATAGTTATGGGTGAGCATTGCTCTCTCGTTCTCCCTCTTGATATCAATCTGTTCATTTTCTTTCTCTCTTTCCTACTTTACATGTTTCTTTTCTTTCTCTTCTACCACCCCCTCCCTTCTCCACTGTTTTCCTCTCCCTCCCTCTCGCCTCCATTCTTGCTTATACCGTCTCTGGGCTTCGGCATGTTGGTGTGCAAGCTGTTTCTCCAGGTCATCTCTCTGCAGGCGGAGGAGGTCTCTCTGTCTCTGGAGATCTCCGGCAGACGCCCTCATGACCTCCAGCTCTGACCCCCTGGTCTCCACCTCTTGTTGCAGCCTTTCAACAGTCTTTTCCAGCCTGGCTCTGTCACTACACAGCACAGCAGCACAGACAGAGAGAGAAAGGAGAAGAGATGGCACATCAGAGAAACAACCATCCTCTCCTGCCTGGCTTAGCCACTCAACAACCAGCGTTAGACAACATAGTGTCGTTACCTGGTAAAAACCTCCAAGGAGGTGCTGCATCTCTGGTTGTCTTTGTGGCTCTCCTCCAGGCTCCTCTCAGCCTGCAGGTTCTCCTTCTGTAGCTCTTTGATCCGTCCCTCCAGCTCCCTTCTCTCCTCCTTGGCTTCCTGCAGACGAGTGCGGAGTGTGTTGACTTCCTCCAGGGAAGCCTCCAGGCGACAGTGCAGGTCCTGGTGATCCGTTACAGAAAAACAATATTAAAAGGCAAAGGGTGCTATCACTGTATTATCAGTTTAACATTCGCTAGATCTTTATACTATGGATGTGAACGTTTAAATGATGGTCAGGTCCTTCAGGTTAGCCGAAAACAAATCCATATCTGAAAAACAATGTTTTCTTGTATTTCTTATCTCAAAAATACCAATAACAGGTCCCGATCATCATAAAAAAGTTAAGTAGGGTTTTAACATCAGTATCTGTGAGTTATGAGGGGATCAGGGAACTGGATTGTCTATCACACATCCCTTGTTTGTTCTGTTTGTCTGTTTATGTTGTGTATTACGGCATGTGTGCAGGCTGCAGGCAGAGTAACTGCTGCTATTAGCGGTGGCTAAATAGGATCCACATCTTAATCCTAAACAAATCAAGCCCTGTTAACTCAACAGCTGTCCTACCCCTCCAACATCCACATCAAACCGGAAAAAAGAAAACAATTGTGTGACTCCTTGTCTTGGGCTATGGTGGGCTATGGTGTGCGAGTTTGACCTGGTGATGGGACAGGACACCCTGGACAGCCATCAAGGTGCTCTTGCAGTGAGCAGGACCCCCCCGGGGATGGGAGAAGGGTGAGGAAGACTGACCACCAGCATCATCACCACAAACACCCTGAGAAAACAGAGTAGAACGGCTGGAGACACAGAATAGAAATAGAGCCAATAGAAGGGGGCCATTTAAGTCAATGACATAAAGAACACATGCAGCTTTTGCCTCTGAATGAGTGTTAGATGATAACACCCAAATTACATCCTGTGTTCAAAAGTAGTAGACTTTATATTGAAATGACATATGGGAGCTACTCAGGAACCAATATTTAGTCAGGGCGTAATACTAAAACCCCTGACAATGATATTAGTTATATCAGTTCAGAGCACTACTGGTTCAAATGAAATTTTACACACTTTGTTGTCACACGCTTTGTTAGTAAACGACTGGTGTCAAATAATAATAAAATACAAACCAATTATAATAATGTCTACTTTTGGAGGTGGCATTTCTGATGGAGTTGGTCTACCTGTTGGAGGTGGTCTAGCTGTTGGAGGTGGTCTAGCTGTTGGAGGTGGTCTATCTGTTAGAGGCGGTCTACCTATGGGAAGTTGTCCTATATGTTGAAGGTGGTCTACCTGTTAGAGATGGTCTACCTGTTAGAGGCAGTCTACCTGTTGGAGGTGGTCCTATCTGTTGGAGGTGGCCCTATCTGTTGGAGGTGGCCCTATCTGTTGGAAGAGGTCTACATGTTGGAGGTAGTCCTATCTTTTTTAGGTGGTCTACCTGTTGGAGGTGGCCCTATCTGTTGGGAGGTGGTCTACCTGTTGGAGGTGGTCTACCTGTTGGAGGTGGTCTACCTGTTGGAGGTGGTCTATCTGTTGGAGGTGGTCTATCTGTTGGAAGTGCTCATATCTGTTTGAGACGGTCTATCTGTTGGAGACGGTCTACCCACTAAATGTAGTCTACCTGTCAGAGGCTGTCTACCTGTCAGAGGCTGTCTACCTGTTGAGGGTGGTCTACCTGTTGAGGGTGGTCTACCTGTTGAGGGTGGTCTACCGGTTGAGGGTGGTCTACCGGTTGAGGGTGGTCTACCTGTTGAGGGTGGTCTACCGGTTGAGGGTGGTCTACCTGTTGAGGGTGGTCTACCGGTTGAGGGTGGTCTACCGGTTGAGGGTGGTCTACCTTAATGATGCTGGTTAAGATCAGTTGGACTTGGCCTATCTCTGAGAGCAGGTCATCCATCTCAGCCTTGTCCTCAACTCTGCTTTTTTCCTGTAATGTTGAAGCAGGAAATCATCTGGTTAAAATAGAACACAGGTAATCCTTAGTGTCTAATCAGAGTAATGTGAATTAGTTTGGCTAGTGCAACTATTCCCCGAGAATAATTACACCCATCCATCAGAGCTGCTATTAAGTGATGATTCACATTTCAGATATCCAAAAAGTATGAAAATGTCCTGTTAAAGCAGACAGGGAACGTGTTGACGCCATAATAAAGTATAGATTGGATAAAAATTATGATGGATGTATTTAACAAAAACATCTGTTCATTTCACTGCGTTTTACTGCATGTTTACGACGAGCCACTTCATTGTTGCAAGCGCTCTCGTTACAAATATTTCATACTGCTACGGTACAGTGCATTTGGCTGTTTTCACAGTAGGGCATTTAGAGATGATCCCTTGAAATGGCTGCTGAATGCCAGTTCCCATTTGATTCAGCTGGAGACGTAGTTAGCATTCAAATCAGTGGTGTAGTCAACATCGTTTTTTACTGTAATGCGGTTGATTGGTGAATGTTGATATAAATGCACACATATACATACCTGTATATATATACATACACATACATGAATATATATAAACATGTATACATACATACATACATACATACATACATGTATATATACATATAAATACACACATATACATACACATACATGTATATATATACACATGTATATATGTATATATATATACACATATATACACACATTTACATATATACACATACACATTTACATTCATACATACATACACATATATATATTTTTGTTGTTATATTTTTGGAGCTTTGTACTCTTGGTACATGAGCCTTGCCGGGTCTGGGCTGCCATGAGGGTCAGCACGGGGCCTGTTTGGGGGCACCCTGACATACAACCCTTAGAGGGGATGTTCTCCACACCCCTGTGATGTACTCCAGACTGCACAAGGCCGACACCTCCAGACAGTCAACCGAGTGGTGGAGTTTTTCAAGAGTTACGGTACCAGAGGACAGACTTAAACCTGCTCTTTCAACCCCTTAGACACCCCTGGAGCCCCACATCCTGTCTGTTTGTGTGTCCCTTTGGGTGTGTGTGTTTTCCCACCATCCGGTCCAGGCTGTTCTGCATGATGACAAGGGCTGCATCCTTCTCACTGCTCTGTGCTCTGAGGTCCTTCACTATGTCTGTCAGCTCCAAAATCCTATAAAGCACACAGAAACACACACACACATACACACTTTTTAGATTACATAGGCATTAAACAGCAGCGTCTGGTACTCATAAAAGAAAACCCACAAACGTCTTACATTCCTTGTGCTATTGAAAAGGTGAACTCTTTGATGGGTGTGTTAGCTTTACTGAGGTTCCCTACACGACTGAAAAGATTAATTCTCTGATGGCTTTTGGCTGTGGAACAGAGAACATCCTGGTTTTCGGATCTTAGTGCGGCTCTCCTGGATCACGGTTCTGCCGGCCACGGTGACGATTCACAGAATGGACATGACTTGATCAAACTGACAAAAGACCACACTGGAATTGACAACTATTTTATCAGTGTTGTGTAAGGACCTGCTCTGTAAAGCCTGAAATGACATCATGATATAATCCGTCTGTGGACCCTTGTTTCACAAAACAAAAAGCAACAGCCAATATTTTTCTTAGGCGAGAGGTCCTAAGGGGACCAGAGACCGCGATGCACTGGTGCCTGGCACAGAAAACGTCCCGAAACTCGGCATTCATCATTTTCACATTGTTTGCAATTGCCGGCCACTCCAAAGCCAGAACTGCAGGCACGAGATTCAGCGGAAGACGTCTGATGTCCACGGGTGCTTCCAGTAAACAAAAGAAACCAAATCCCTCCCGTTTGCCTCAGTCCATGTGGCCACTGTTACAGATGACCTGGCAGATGCACTGGGTAGATTGCTCAGTTGGACAACAGCCCTCAAACAGCGCAACATGCAATGCAGGAGGAGGAATATTGGCCTGCCTGCCCGCAGGTTGTCATGAAAGTCAGGTCAACCAGACAGGGCCAACGTTAATGTGCTCTGTGTTAGCAATATTGTTATTGACTAAAATGAAATGACAACAAAAATGTCACTAGGAAAGTCCCTCTCACACGGCCATGTTTGAATGGAAGGCGTTCCTGGCTTATACGCACTATGCTCAACAGTCTGGGGAAGAGGTCATGAACTCATTGATCTTAAGCATTGCAGTGGTGAGAGAATGTTTTTCTGTAATTCTCTCTATTTGTTCTTATATCAGCTTCAATTCTTTAATTATTAGGACTAACATTTAGACTCAATTTAAGACAGATTTATGTCAAAAATGGGTCTACAACTTTCTGACACCAATTTACAATTCCGTTGTTTAATATCACTTTCACAGACAAACAGACAGGCATGCAGGCAGACAAGCAGATTGAGACAGACAGGCAGACAGACAGACAGACAAGCAAACAGAGAGACACAGACAGACAAGCAGACAGAGAGACAGACCGTGAGTTGAGCTCTATTTTCTCTGCGTCCCAGCGTCCCTGCAGCTGCATGGCTTCCCTCAGCTTGTCCCTCAGCTGTCTCTCTAGCTCCGATACCTCCAGGCCACTAGGGGTGCTGTGCTGTGTAAGACTGGTCTCTAGGGACATACAAGCTACATGCAGACGATGACTTGCAGTCACATACTCCCCACACATGCTAGACAGCTTCCTGCGGACAGAGGAACATGGGTTTAACATGTTTACAGGACACAACATTTTGGACCCAATCTGCCACAACGCCACACAAGTATAGAGATCGGCAAGAGAACTAAAAACACACCCAATATTTGGGGATTTGAAATTGTGACCCATTGGTTTTTCTTCTGTTCATTTTGTTGAGGGCCTGATGGATGCCTCTAACGGTTAGGCTCCAGACAGTGCAGCTCGCTTTGAACTCGCTGTCTTATGTTGTACCCCAGCCTCAAACACCATCAACGGCTACGACCACAAGCCAATGAATCTTCACTACAGCTAAAGACTCAACGATGCCCCAGTCAGTCAGAGGTTCACACATGACATGAGCCAAGCGTTTAGCTTCAGCTCAATCCTGATGGATGGTACCCAGAGCCACCTGTCCCCAGTGAGGAAGCACTGGGCTGGTTGAGGGTGAGGTGGTAGAGTGACCCCCCCCTGACCCAGTAGTCTTTGATCCCGGGCAGGGATGGATAGAGGGAGTTCACGTGGTTCATTGGATTGAGGAGATGCAGAAAGACGGGGTTATGATCCCCAGGTCCGCAGAGCTTCCAGTGGGGGTGAGGGGATGAGGGGAAAAACACAGAGATCCCAGAGAGCTTGGAAGATGACTGGTGGGGTCTCGGGGGGTTCTGGGGTGGGGAGGAGACCAGAAGAGTTCTGGCAAAAGTCAGAATATTTCCTGGAGCGTTTTCCAGAGGGGGGTTTAGAGGGGGTGGGGACAAGGCGCTGCACAAACCTGTCAGTAAAATTCCGGAGCTGGGTGAAGGTGCTCCGTAGGGACGCCGCCTGGCGCCACAGGGCCCTCACACGGGCTTGCTCTCGACCCAGCCGTGAGGCACACGTCTGGGGAGGGAGACGGGACACAGGAGGGATCAGGAGGCTGGGCTCAGTTGCTTTCCAACGAATTTGACAATAGGGTCCAGACTTAGAGCAGCGGTAGGAAACTACTGTAGTGGCAGGCCAATATTCACTTTCTAGTAGACCTCAGTAGAAGATCACTACATCTCTATGGTAGACCTCAGTAGAAGAACGCTAGATCTCTATGGTAGACCTCTTATGGTAGACCTCAGTAGAAGAACACTAGATCTCTATGGTAGACCTCATTAGTAGACCTCAATAGAAGACCACTAGATCTCTATGGAAGACCTCTATGGTAGACCTCTATGGTAGACCTCTATGGTAGACCTCTATGGTAGACCTCTATGGTAGACCTCTAAGGTAGACCTCTAAGGTAGACCTCTAAGGTAGACCTCTAAGGTAGACCTCTAAGGTAGACCTCAGCAGAAGAACACTAGATCTCTATGGTAGACCTCAGTAGAAGACCACACGATCTCTATGGTAGACCTCAACAGTAGACCTCTTTTGAAGACCACCTGACCTCTATGGCATACCTAAACAGTAGACCTCTACTGAAGACCACTAGACCTATATGGTTGACCTCCATAGTAGAACATTATAGAAGACCTCAAAAGTAGACCTCAACAGTAGACCCCAAGACCTCCGTAGCATTTAACCTCTATAGCAGACCTCTACAGCAGACCTCTACAGCAGGTATCTATAGTAGACCTCTATAGGAAACATCAAGAGTAGACAGTACATCAGACCTCTACAGTAGGTATCTATAGTAAACCTCTATAGGAGAAATCTACAACAGACCTGTACAGTAGACTCCGTAACAATGTCAATCCAAGGTTTGGCACATGCACACACACATAGACAAATACATACTGTAGTTCGGGGTTGTTTTAAACAAGACAAGGCAGTGTGTGTGTATGGATATAGACACACACTGCCGTAACATGCATGCACACTCACAAACACACAAACTGAACTCTTGCCCCTGTATCAGCAGATGTTGCCGGTTGCATCCTGAGTTCTTAGCAGTCGCCAGATTGTTTGTGCCGTGCAAAAAAAAATAAAAATTTTTCCAACACTTTGGAATGTTTTCACAGGAAACAACAGCTTGAAAATCATAACAATGAATGAGAATGATTTGACAAAACAGGGTTCTGAATGGAATTCCCACCCCATGTGACCTCTATGGGAATGAGCGGCGTTGCACAACGTGAATGTCCAGAGAGCAGGATAACAATTTGGATCTTGTTTTTCTTTCTTTCCTATTATTCCCAACAGACCTCAACCAAAGCATGTGGTGTGAAAATGTCTGACCCCTCACCTCAACAACTCAGCCCTCCTCGTCCCTGCCTGGTTCACACTACAGGCCCAAACAGACACCTACCTTGTGCTCTTCTGGGATTACAGGGGGTCAGCACGAGCCTGTGGTGTGAATAAAGCGCTACATCCTGCCCTCTCACCTCCCGTTCTTTGCGAAGCTGAGACTCCTTCTGCTCCAGGTCGTCCGTCAGGGCCTGGTTCTCCACGCCAGCCTGTTCCAGCTGTTCTCTGAGCAGGGCGTTAACCTGGCCCAGGGCAGCACACCTGGGGAGCGGAACGCCTCATCATGAACTCCGTTAGTAACCGATGACATGGGACTTTGTCAACATTACAGGAAGCACACGACTAGAGATCACAGTTCACTCATGACTCTGACCTCGCCTCCCAAATGGTGTCCTAGTTGTTATGCAGTGCACTATTTGCATTAGGGATGTGCATTGGAGCATATTTTACTATCCGAATAATTTGTGTTGTTATTCGAAAAGTATTCAGTTAACAAAATAAAAACATGTTTTTAAAAACTACCGATACCACGTGAGCGCTACAACATGAAGCGCGAAGGACAGGTGATGTTCTAATGTAATATCGGCTCGACGTCTCTTCGTGAGACCAAAAAGGCGACTGCGTGTGTGGACGAAGCCGTGTGTCGACACGCTAAACTACAGAAATAGAAGACAATAGTAATCCAAACACAACATTGAGATTATTGGATGGAAGAGAAGCTAGTTAGCTAAGCTAGCCAGCTATTTGCTGTTTGCTTGCCTCGCCGTTTGCTGCAATCTCAACCGCCTTTCGATTCCACGGCTGAACTTTACGTAGCGTTTTGTGGAGGTAACATTACTTCAGTAAATACATTCCATCTTACATTGATAGTTGACATTCATCCACTTGCTAACAGTAGGCAAAGAAGTATATATTGCGTCATTCCGACAGACTGGACCCCGCCGCACTACTACCGCTTTGATTGAGGAGCGTAAAAACAAACACGTGTTAAGGAGCGCATGTTATAAAAACGACTTGAAACGTTATACTTTTTTAAACGTCATGGTATAACGTCATATATATAAATTTTAGATTGCAATTTTAAAAGTATTTAGGAAAAAACATTCAAGTCTATTTATTTTAAACCACAAAATACATAGGCATATACGTAAAAAAAATGGGGTTAATAGAATACACACACAAGTATTCGAATACAAAATAAATGTCGGGTATTCGAATATTCGACTATCCGTACCGTCTCTAATGTGCATATGGTCCTCGCTCAAAATAAGGCCAGTACGTGGGAAATAGGGCGTCATTTGCGACGCAAACAAAAGGCGTGAAGGCCAAAACCTGTAAGTTCTGACTGGTGGTGTGAGTTATACTAGCGAGCGCTGACGCTGTATTAACCATGTTATGACTTCATCTCGAGGCTGTTCACACAGTGTCTACAAGCCTGAGACATAATTCAAACATAAGCTTAGTGGGAGCAAACTTAATGGGTTAAATTCATTTGAGCTAATCACATAACTGTGAGGTTTGGCCCCAAGAGGGAGGCAACACAAGGAGGACAGGCATCTTCCACCCCTCCTATCCTTCTGGTTCAACTCTTTTCTTTCTAATTTCCCCCCTTCCTCTCCTTGTACTACTTTCCTCCTTTCCCACTCCTCCCTGTCCTGTCCTGTCATCTCATCTTTTCTTTTACTCATCTCCTTTCCCAACCTCTACTCCATGCCTTCTCCTCTTCCTCTCTTCACCTCCACATCTCTCCCTCTGCTGCTGTTCATTTAATCTTCCACCGCCTCCTTTTCCCCCCGCTGCTGCTCCTCTTCCAACCCCCCTTTTCTCCTCTTCTCCTCCAACCCACTTGTTCTCCTCTATTCAATAATGCATCCTCTCCTGAAACAGTTCTGCCCTCCACACAAACTCCACCAATGGTGTGGCCATCAAATCATCCACTAGCTTCCTAACCCCTGCATGAAATCCACCCCTGCCAGGCACACTTATGCTCCGCAACACGTGTGACACTTTTATAAAGTCTGTGTCAACTCTGTCCTAATCCGTACCAGACCCAGCTCTCTCCCGGAGTCATTTACAGAAATGTTTACATCATTCTCACGCTCCACGCCTTGTGTGTCGCAGCGGAGTGCTGCCAACTCGCTGTGTTTTCTCAGTGTTCTTAAGCTATCTGATGGAAGAGGAGCGGTTAGCGCCAAGCAGGGAGCCAAACCAAGGCCGCGTCCCAAATACAGCTTTCGCGAGGACATTGATGGTCTGTGCAGTGGACAGGGAATAGGCGGACATTCGGGATGCAGGCAAACAGTTGACAACAGCAGTCCTGGGAAGATCTGAAGAGAAGGGAGGAGGAGACCGAGGACAGGGAGGAGAGGGGTATCTGTTTCCCACTATAACTCCAGCTCATCTGTAACAGGTGATTTGTTTTAGACGGCTAGGAGTTGGACAGCTTGTCTCTAAGTGACAGTTGGATGAGGCGGCTCTGCAACCATTCCACCAATGCCAGTAACCAGCTCTAATGGAGGCATGTCCAATGATACTGGTCCAAAGCTCCACTATGAAGGTTTATTAGCCTACTCTGCAGTAGGCCCTAGAGCTGTGCATCACGCGAAGGCTTTGCATCTGACTCCACTGAAGTGGGCATCACAGTGCAGCTCCATGCAGGGGCAGTGCTATAAAAGTGACAGGGCCTTGGCAAGCTAGCTGCCAAGCGCCTGCCTCAACCGTTTCCATAAAGCTGCTAGGCTCCATAAATCCCGGTTGTTTAACGGCTGGTGTCAGGTGTGGAGTTCACCCGGCCCGCCCCTTGCTCAGCATGAGGCACTGTTAAAGTGCTCTGGTCCGCTGTGCTAACAAGGCTGAGCTAATTAAGTCTGACAAATTGGATGCCAAAAGCATCCACAGGACCTAGGCCAGCTTCCCTCCTCTTCGCCGTTCCAGCCACCCGGCCCAGGCACGAGGAAACAGAGCTGGACAGCTAAAAAAGGGATCCACTGGGAATTTCACTTGTTCTCCCTATTCCTTTACACACAGTTTCTCAGAAAAATCTCTCCAACACTTTGATGTTTTTGTTTCCTTTGAAGGCGAGAAAAAATATTAAATGGGGTTTAAAAAAAACGGGTTGAACGGGAGCAGAGTTCTAACCAGCTTATCATCCTCATTTCCATTCATTTATTGCTCTGGGTTTCAGTTCCAGCACATTCTCTCACTACTGGCCAAGGCTCTTGACAAATCCGAATTGTAGCGTACTGAATGTTACCTCAGACAATGTCCCCTTAGGACCTTTTTAACTTTATTTTTTAAATGAATCCCTTTTCATAGCACAAGCGTTTGGAAAAAGGCCTTTCTGTTTATGTAGTCTGGCTTACACCATATCCTAAGTCCACCTGAATCGTTGATGCTGTTGGCATGATGTGTCAGAAACAATGGGGATGTGCTTTTTTTACCGATTGCTTAACTTCTCTGTCTTCCTCCCTGAAACACCCACATGGACAGTCAAACACAGCTGCCAAGCACTGCCGTCTTCCAGAACGACTGTTGGATTTCCAAATCTAAACAACATGCGGTCTCTCAACCCCCCAGGACGGAATAAAAAGAGACAACCAATCGTAGCTCAGCACATTAGATGCAGAAGGCATATTTCTGTGTGAATGTTGCCCTAACAACAGCCGGCTGTTCGACGTGTCACAGCTTGTTCTTGTAGCGAATCACGTGGGTTTTCGGCCACACCGGTGATGCTAATCTTGGTTAACTTAAAACTCCATGGGCCGGTTGCACAGACAGGGATTAAGCCTAGTCTAGGACTAAAAGATCAATGGAAAACTCCATAGAGCTTGTTATTTTAGTCCTAAACTAAGCATAATCTGTGTTAATTTAATCTGAGCCCAATGGTTAGTTTTATCTGGGCCCAAGGGCTTGTTTTATCTGGGCCCAAAGGTGTGTTTTACAAATGTTGCCATCTGCACCTGAAACCCCAAATGGTTCTTCTGGGAATGAAAATGGGTTCCTAAACGGTCAGCACAAGAATCCTGATGCAACCCTGTTTTTAGACTGTTCTCTAAATAACCTATGTCTGTTCTGCTCTATAAGATCTTGCTGTTCTGCTCTTTTAGAACATACTAGTTGTGTTTCTCTCCAGTGCCTACTCTTTTGCTGAAAGAAACCTACCTCTTCTGTTCGTCCTCCAGCAGGGCCAGTTTTTTCTGAATTGTCACGCTTTTCTCCTGGAGCTGGGTCTCAGTGCGGTGCAGACGATTTGCTGACGAGTTTAAATGGGCCTGCAGCTGAACAGAACCAAGACCTGACACATAGATGAAGTTGGCCAAGGCACCGCCAATCATTTCAGATAGTTTAGTGAGAGCTGAGCGTGTGAGTACTTAAACAGATCCTCTGAACTCTGCCACCTACCGAGAGTCGTAGCTTCTCCACTTCTGAGGTCTTGTCCGACACCTGCTCCTCCAGTTCACCACACCTGCTCTTGTACTGAAGCACCTGACGGAACACATAGAAAAAGGGATACGGCGGCCATGTTGAATGGGAACAACACAGTTTCATCTTTTATTGTGTATGGGCAGGCTGTCCCATACATCCCAATTGTAACGGTACTAAATTCTTAAATGGAAAGGTTCCTGAAGGAGCCTTTTGGAATGGAAAGGTTTCTAGAGGATCCTTCAAGTTCCAACTTGGAAAACCCCCTAAGCTCTTTTATAGTTCAAAGAATCTCAAAAGCTAACCTCAAAGAATATTTTCAAGAGCCATTTGAGGTTGACTTTTGATGTTCTTCAAATGGTTCTTTGAGGAAAAATTAAAAGGAGTTCTTCAAAAGGTCCCAGATCTGTTTGTACTTCTGGCAAGTATGGGCCAGTGCAGACACAGTCTCTTCTAGTTATGTTGGTTGGTGTTTATTTGAATCCCCATCAGCTTGTGCCAAAGCAATCCACACAAAACATGACAAATAACACATAACAATAATAAAACATGAGAAAGGTCATGGACACACACCTTGGCAAGACAGTAATACAAATGCATGATGTAACAAAATAAAATAAAAAGTAGGTTGTAAGTGAATATAAAGGAGTGGTTCTCAAACCTTTTGGATCCCTTTTGTGTTAGCAAATTAATCAGATTATCAGAGACCCCATCATGATCAGAGCTCAAGGTAAAAATAGCACACATTTTGCTGACTTTGGCAGCGCATGTCTGAACAAACCCAGTTTAAAATGCTGATATCTTGGCTTTAGATAGACAGTACGCATGATTTCAAGCTAATTTCCAGGAGTTCCAAATACTGTAGGGCCGAGTTCTGTTGAATGTATTGTACACGTGTCCATCTTCCAGGCTCTGATTGGTGAGCTAGGTGCAAAGCATTGTGGATAAAAGGGTAATTATAGTGTTAAGTTGGCATATCTTGTAAGTTAGAGTAAGTCCTTACATGGTGTAAGAGTTCCACAAAATCATGGCTCTGTATAATAATGTATGCTGCTGTTTCATAACAGTAGTATTTATTTCCTTGTTCTGTATTTTCATAAAAGTACAATTTGTTAGTACCTTGACTTGTAGTTTTTATAACCGCAGTATATTGTGCATTTTTATTTATTTTGTATTTAATATCTTGGCCTGTAGTTTCATAACAGTATTATTTAATACATTGACCTGTACTTTCAAAACAGTAGTATTTAATACCTTGGCCTGTATTTTCATAACAGTAGTATTTAATATCTTGGCCTGTCATTCCATAATAGTAGTATTTAATACCTTGGCCTGCAGTTTCATAACAGTAGTATTTAATATATTGGCCTGTCGTTTCATAACAGTGTAATGTAATACTGTGGCCTGTAGTTCCATAACAGTAGTATTTAATATCTTGGCCTGTAGTTCCATAACAGTAGTATTTAATATCTTGGCCTGTCATTCCATAACAGTAGTATTTAATACCTTGGCCTGCAGTTTCATAACAGTAGTATTTAATATATTGGCCTGTAGTTTCATAACAGTAGTATTTAATACCTTGGCCTGTAGTTTCATAACAGTAGTATTTAATACCTTGGCCTGTAGTTCCATAACAGTAGTATTTATTACCTTGGCCTGTAGTTTCATAACAGTAGTATTTAATATCT
>JACXGJ010012111.1:0-18534 GCA_016801105.1 Esox niger | reverse complement strand
GGGGCCCCACCAACTGTGTATCTTTGTCATACCTTGGAACGGGCACATGAGTGTATGTTGTCTGTGTATCACCTACAAGCTTGTAATAAACTATAAGAATTAATGTACTGGATTCCTAGAGTTTGTATAATTAAGAAATTAGAATTAAGTGGACTCAACCCGTCGAACCTGAGAAGTGGAAAAGATTTATCCGCAACAACACGAATCCTTGATATTACAATGTTGTTAAAAAAGATCTTGGTGTCACACTTAGAATGACTCCTTGTCATTATTAGAGGTAAAAATGCCGAAGACGATTTAGAGTTTTATGGAGAATTTCCCAGAAATCACAATACCATTTGTGCTATTTGGGTTTCTGGAATGCAAGGTGAGCGAATACTTACCAACACCCATATCAGAGGCCAATACTAGGAAGCAAATTGAACATGTCCAGGATTTCTTTTGGTTCGCTGGCTTCAATAAAACGAATAACTGGAATCCTGCATAAGCGGTTTCATAATGGTGGTTATTGATTGGTTAAATCAACCCAGGTTTTCAGAAGGGTTAGCATTTGTTTATAAAAGCAACAAGTTGCAGCTGCCGAAAGCAGGATGGAACGCTGGCAAAGAATTGCCGACTGTGTAAATGCGTAATTTACAGGGCTTATCAATATCGCTGCCCCATCATTAAGGTCCAACTAGATCTGACTATATAATGAGATCTAACTATACAACTGACAATACTACTGTTCACTCCATTCAATTAATGTGTTGCTTAGATTAATTCTTATGGTGTATAAGACCATTTCTGTAGTGTTAAGCGTCTGGGGAGCAAATAAAAAATATATTTACGAAATTTAATTAGTGAAACATCAATGTGCATTTGGAACGACTCCTTGGTGGGAAGAAAGAGTCCAACTGTGAAACCTGTGCTGGGTGAATATTTCATTGGGCTAAAAGGAATTACCTTTAATTACCACCAAACTCAAAACTAAGGCAAAATGTTGTTACATTTGTGCTGTTAAAATGTTTTTTGGGGAGCTATCATTTTACAGATATTAAGGAATATATTAAAGGTCATTCTGAGGTCACTCAGCCAGGCAAAATCCTCCACATTCAACCAAAACAGTCTTGTATTTCTTGAGCCAGTTTGTGCCAGAACGTGCTGCACAGTGCCAAGCATTAACGATACAGTCCCCACAAGAGTACATACAAACCACACACACCTGTTAAAACTCCACACACATGCATTTAAAGGTACTCATTCAAATTATATGTCAGGAATAAACTGGGTCTTCTAATCATAAACAAACTGCTACCCAGTTGATCATCTGTGGCAAGGCCACAGGAAATCCTCAGCCAGAGTAAGAGAATCAGCCACAGTACAATACTCAAACATAATCATAACGTTTTACTTCCCGGTCCACAGGAAATCCTCAGCCAGAGTAAGAGGATCAACCACAGTACAATACTCAAACATAATCATAACGTTTTACTTCCCGGTCCACAGGAAATCCTCAGCCAGAGTAAGAGAACCAGCCACAGTACAATACTCAAACATAATTATAACGTTTTACTTCCCGGTCCACAGCAAATCCTCAACCACAGATCTACTTGTGTCATGTCCTCATGTGGCCCTCTGATACAGCCGGTGTAATCGCTGCATTTGTACCAGGAAAAGACAGACTTTAGCCTATCGCCTTTGTGTCAGTTAATGGGTCAGTTGTCCAATATGTCTCTATGCTATTCTAATGAGTCTAAAGTACCAAGCATTAACGATACACATACCACAAAATGATATGGCTGGGATATACCATTTTCTTCTTGACATTTACATTGGTTACAAAGGAATTAAATATGTGTTAATGTTGGGATCTTAACGATGTACCACTTTTAGAATAAACTAATCTCTATCAAATCGTTCTGCAAATGTATTCAGATTAAGATCTCATTAACACACTGTAAGACACTGTAGGTTTGATGGGGGCTGTGTAATGAGGGCATTTGTCTACAAGTGACACAGGATGTGGTGAAGCTACAGAAAAACATAAATGAGTGCAGATGTATAAACCAGAAATGTGCCCTCTCAGAATGATGACCACAAGGTGACAGACACACTAGATGTGAACTAGGTGTTAAAATGTGGGATTCAGTGTAAACCTTGTGGCAAATAAGAGTCTAATGGTGTGGAATTGGACAAGCAGCACTGTATTTGTCACTTCCCAATGGTGGAGTCTTATCAAAACTACAAAGTAGAACTACTAGAATCTGTGATAAGCTTATGGCAACATTTTAACTTAGGGTTAAGAATTACCAGTTGATTAGAGCTAGGTTAAGTTTAGGCATAAAGGTTGTTGAGGTTTATGTAGGGTTAAGGTGAGGATTAGTAAAAGTAGGATTTCATAATCTACTTGAATGTGCCCATTTCGATAACTTGGTGTGTGTGTGTGAGTGTGTGTGTGTTTGTCATGAATGCACACAGAGCAGACTGGATGGAGGAAGTAGCAGAGGTATATGTTGGGACTGGTTAGATTATCCGAAAAAAGGCCCCGGAAACAAAAATAGCAAACCTTTCCTTTCAGACAAGAAACGTTTTATTAACCAGGAATAAGGAAGTTACACA
This sequence comes from Esox niger, assembly GCA_016801105.1. Taxonomy (NCBI): domain Eukaryota; kingdom Metazoa; phylum Chordata; class Actinopteri; order Esociformes; family Esocidae; genus Esox; species Esox niger. The sequence continues at coordinate 15,933 of JACXGJ010012111.1, read as the reverse complement.
GAATGAATTTCTACTGGAGGGAAGAAGTAGCAATCTCTATTGTTGTCTGAAGGATTAGGTAACTGAATGGTTTTGGGAAGCAGACATTGAAATTTAATTGTTGCTTTGTAATGTCCTCAAAAGTCCCCGCAGAGCACAACTCATGCTGTCTTTGCTTAGAAGTGGCATAAAACGTGCAAAGTGTAATAGAGTAGTGTACAGTGAGGAGATTTTTTCTATGCAAAATGTGTAAATTATAGTCCTGTGTGATCTGTAATACTCAGAAAATCTTGCATAGCTAACATTGTATAGCCGTCATCCTAAACATGGATTATAAAAATACACAACACCGTTTCTGTTTACATGGAGACAGTGTCCTTGTTTTCTTTTACTCAATAAAAATATATTTCTCTTTTTGTCAGACTGTTTGAACGAACCACTACGGTGACACAGAATCATGCCCCAACTAAACCACACATATATAAATCAGGGCTAAGTAGTCCTCATCCTCATTCCCAGTTGACATGACAAAATGGGCTAGAACGGAAGGCTGTGACACTGAGGCACATACGTATATTGGCAATTTATTCTTGCTTTTTTGTCTGTGCAATAAAAGAAATGTGCAATGTACAAAATATGTGAATAAACCTGTCTTAGGTTAACAGAAAAAAAACTTAACAGAAGCTTAACGACTGGGTTGTCAGGGAAAGACGTGCAAACCGAAAAATTCCAACTTATCCAGTATGTCTTGTCCCTCTTCTAACAAAACATGTTTAGGCTTGCATTTTGAGCTGGAGTTGTACATCATCTTGAGTATTTTAATTGTGTGTCCACGTTTGTTGAACAAACACAATGGCATCTCTAAGAGGGAATACAGTCTGATAACTTTGGATTATTGTATATTCCTTAAGGCCGTTCAGTTGTTGTTTTTTGTAAAATGTGATGTTTAATTCATGTTTTTTTTAAGAAAGCAGTATTCTTTTAATGCTTTGACTTCAATGACAAATTTAATTCAAATAAGCCTGATGTTTATTATTTTTCGGCCTAGTAATGTAAAGCACTTTGAATTGCTCCAGTATATGAACTGTGCCCTACAAATAAAGTTGCCAAAGACAATTTGTGGCTTATTTAAAGTTAGATAGAATTGATCTAGACAATTATATTCCCCAATCATGTCATGTTTTGAAACAAAACATCTAACCTTAATTTGGATGTTTTGTTGCCCATAAGGCAACTCAAATATTTGATAAATTATATTTTTATTGTTCACTTTGGCAACATTTCTTATTGTGTGTATTACATTCCTGTGTTCATGTATTTGTTTTCATTTTATGGGTAGGCCTCAACAAATGTTTTTGTATTTGTAGGGCTTGTTTACCCAGATAACAAAATGGCATATCCTATCCAAGTACCGACACCTACAATAGCATTTTTTGAGCATCACATACAAATTGTCCAAAAGTAACTAAAATTTAGTTTGAGCTTCATGAAGATGTTTTTTGAAGAATGCTTTTATAGGTATAATAACGTCAATGACATTTGTTGACCTCCACAATACAATTTTAAATGTGTTTGGATGATTTAGGTGTGATCTCAAAAGATGGCACACTGCTGCCATCTGGCCATTTGTTGACTCTACCAGAGCATTTTGGCACGCAGTCTCAGTTTTTTTATCCCAGGCCATAAAGCTCCTCAACCCACAGCACTCATTTATGATCCTATATATATGATCACACAAACATTCCAGATGCTCTGTTTCCTCAGGTAATTTCAATGTACACTAAAATACTTCCTTTCATGTGCCATTCATGAGCATATTACACTTGTGTATCTATAATATACATGTGTGTATATTCCTCTACCCATATTGTGCATTTTCCTCATCCTACTCTTTCTAACTTGCTGCAAGTTTACATGGCTATGAATATGTATATTATGTATATTACTGCCATACTTGCCATATCCATAACATTCCATAGCTCTCCCCATGTTGCTGCTAGTTTACAGAACTCTTTTTCAATTGCTGTTAGTTTTACAGCGTTAACAGCGTATGTACAGTATATTATCGCTTTATCTTGTTATTTTAGTTTTTATTTTGCTATATTTTGCATTATATTCCTTTTATCAGTTGTTGTGTGCCATATCACAAGAATTTCATTGTGCAGAATAACACTGTATATTCGGTACATTTGACAAACTTGAAACTTTAAATATACAGGATGTTGTAGAAGTGGTCAGCCACTAGATGGAAGTAAAGGGGAAAGGTGAAAACGTTTTCACATTTAATGTGAGCATGAACCAATACTTTCCGGGAGTTTTTGGCATCACGAAAACAGTGCAACTATATGAAATATAACAAAACCAGTCTTTGTTTCAGTGCAGTAAATGTTGCTAATTTGCTCTGTCTTTCTGATGGCACTCAAAGGTGGTGTCCTGAGTCTGTTGTCTCTGAAGATCCAATGGCAGTTCAAGATGGTGTTACCATCTTTAATGGTGTTACCCTCGCAATATTATCCTATAAAGTCATTATGTGTTTTCTGTCAGTACTAGAAGGGCGAACAAATGCTTCCAATTCCAATTCCATCTTGTTTCACCCTGTTTATTTATAAAATAGTAATTTATTGATGACAATGTTTTTACATATGATATTTTGACTGTTGAGATCAAGCTGATAAACAACAAATTTTATTTTTCCACAACCTGTTTTTTTTCATTTTTTAAAACGAATGGAATGAAATAGCTCTTCAGTTGCTATCATGTTCTTCAAACTGGGTTCCTCTCACAGTTTTCTTTCAGCCGATGAAAAATGAAATGGGAGCTTGAAGGTCTCATAATCCCAAAGCCATATCATCTTTCATTGTGCTGTTGTTTAACACACAACCTTCCACCAAGTTGAATAACTACACTGTTAGGATATTGTATAAAACACCAGCTCCATCAGGACAGATGCTGGTGGTGTGGGCATTTGATCCAACCCTGAATTGCAGCCAAGCTTGTACCATCATGGACTTGTAATGGGGGTCTGAAAGTACGGTAATTCTTGTTGGTAATTCAACATCTTGTGTTATAACAGACAGCAAAATTGCACAGTAGGATTTATGGAGGGCACTGTATCTGTGGAGTGACTCTGGAGCTGCCCTCTGCGCTCACCTGCCTTTTTCAATGTGTGTACCAGGAGCCCCAGAACCAGTGACTGTGCACAGAAGACTACCTTACCAGAAAAGAAATACTTTTTACTCTTTGTGAAGTTGTCAATTTTTTTCACTAGATGTCACTCTTAACAAACCTAAACTCAAGATCCATTGCACCAAATTGGTCTACAAGAGTGAAGGAATTACTCTTCCGGGTCTCAGGTGATTTTAGGCAACAGGTATCATGAACTTTTGTACAGTTGTGCTCATAACTTTGCATACCCTGGCAGAAAATACAACTGATCATGCAAAATATCCTTTTATTTACTGATAGTGATCGTATGAAGCCATTTATAATCACATAGTCATAATGATAACAGAAATCACCCAAATGGCCCTGATCAAAAGTTTACATACCCTTGAACGTTTGGCCTTGTTAAAGACACACAAGGTGACACACACAGGTGAACCTGTGGCTTTTTAAATTGGAATTAGTGTCTGTTTATAAATAGTAAATTTGTTTGTTAGCACTCACGTAAATGCACTGAGCAGGCTAGAGACTGAGCCATGGGGAGCAGATAAAAACCTTCAAAAGACCTGGGTAACAAGGTAATGGAACTTAATAAAGATGGCAAAGGATATAAAACGATATCCAAACCCTTGCAAATGCCAGTCAGTACTGTTCAATAACTTATTAAGATTTGAGGATCTCCTAATACCAAGCCAAGGTCAGGTATACCAAGAAAGAGTTCAGGACTGAAAAATTCTTCAGGATACAATAAAAACCCACAGGCAACTTCAGGAGAAATTCTTGCTGCTCTGGAAATAGACGGTGTGGTGGTTTCAAAGAGCACAATACGATGAAACTTAAAAATAAGCTGCATGGTTGAGTTAACAGAAAGAAGCCTTTACAGCGCCAATGCCACAAAAAAGCCTGGAGTGATGAGACCATTATAGAATATTATGGTCACAACCATAAACACTATGTTGGTAGAGGGGTCAACAAAGCCTATAGTGAACAAAATACCATCCCCACTGTGAAGCATGGTGGTGGTTCAATTATATTTTGGGGGTGTGTCATATGTAAATAAGGACAGGTGCAGAGTGTTCCTGCGTTCACGCATAGGCGAAAATTCCAGTGGGACGCAGGGGGTCACGACCCCCCCAATATATTTGCCCCCCCATATATCACTGTAAACATAACTAAGTAATTTCAATAATATTGATAAGAGGCAATGAATACACTTGTGTTGAATGTAGACACCAAATTGCTTGTTTTAAGTTGGAAGAAGTTGTGACACCCCCCTTGTTTGACATTGTGCAGGTACAGTGCATGTGTGGTAATCTGACAGTCTGAGACTCTCATTGTTGGTTGACTTTCAGTAAGTAGGTAAAACAAAAGATATTTTAGATATTCCTACTTCTACTACTCAATACAATAAAACACATTTATAAACCTAGGCTGACGTTTACTAGCATGCTACTGTAACACCAACCAGCGTTTGTAGCTGTTTGAATTTGAGTCAATAATAGAAGAATGCAATGTATGTAGTGTAGTGTTCATTAGCTGGCAGTGTTCGTGTCTACTGTCTAATTGGCACTCAATGCACTTTGCTAACGTGAGGTTAATCCAGTACCTTTGTTTTGTGTTGGTAGGGTTCACATACAATAGCTGAATTAGCTGAAATGTAGTAGCGGGCGAACCGATGGCGCAAACTGAAACAGCAGAGTATTACAGCACTACTTTTGGTGTCCCCCTAAAAGATTGCACTTCAGAAAATGTCATGTAATTGTCCCTTCCAAAGTTGATGTCAGATTTTCCCCCCGCGTCCACGGCATTCTCCGATTTATCAATATGCGATGACATCTACGCTCATTTTGACCAGGTGGGCATGTTCCCCCAGATTACAGATTCTGCTCTGATGCTGTGCTGACAATTAACTTTTTATATTATTCCAGGCTACAAGATGATAAAAGTAACATTGTGTCATGTCCTGGCTATGCCCCTAGCCATCTTTGCGCTGGCTGGGGTCATAGTCAGGACATGGCCAAAAGAGATGGCTCTAGCCACCTCTATGTGATTTGGTTTCCCCAATTGGAGGCAGGTGTTCGTTATTGCCTCCAATTGGGGAACCTACTTATGTTGAATGTTTGTGCACAGTAGGTGTGGTTTATTTTGGTTAGCAGCCGTAGGCTACACAACCCGGTCATTTTCTGTTTTGAGTTTTCCTTTGTTACTTTGTTCCTTTTAATTAAAACATGGATAACTACCTACATACCGTCTCTGCGCCCGTGTCCTTCCATCAATTCTACCAGATTCTTGACACATTGCATATACAGTATTGTTAAGATGACTTAACAAAAAAGGTAACTGCTGTGAAGAATAGAAAATCACCACATTTGGAATGTAAATCATTTTGCCTTTAGAATAGTTTTTAAATGCATTTTTAATTATGTTTTTTTCTCCATTGACTTTTCAAGCAAGCACAAATCCAAGCGCGAATGCTGTTTATAAAAACGGAGCAATAAAATATATATTTTTTGCTGTGCACACAGGCAGAGGTTTTGGGATAGGAATTTGGCGCAGCTGGATGTCCCACTCAGAAAGTGTTTTAATGCTAAAACCAACTCCTAAATCTTAGTTAGAGTAGTCAAGTGGACTCCTATATCACTAAAACCAAGTCACAAACAATCCTAAATGGGCTTTTGCCGGCAATCTGCCGATGGTCAGATGAGGGGAACAGGCAGGATCGTAGTCCAAAAATCAGGCATCTCAATCGAGGAAAAGAACCACAGGCAGAATAGTTAACAAAAACATTGAATGCTGGAATCGACTGTAGAAGACATGACGATCTGGAAACTGCCAGAACAGAGTACAGGGGTTAGTTAGGTACACAGGACTGATGGGGAACCGAGAACATCTGGTGAGGGACGGTGACAAACACATCAGGGCTTGACATGAATATGAGATTCATGGTATTACAGATTGGATATATACATTACTGTCCAACGGCTGAAAAGTACAGAGTGAATAAATATTTTAGAAAGAAAAAATTGGAACATGTGATAAGGGAATTGAAACGGGGTCAAAATATTTCAGGTCGAGGGATGTTCCCACAAAACCACAGGGCTTGCTGGTGGGCCATCCCCTCTGTATAATCTCCAAATGCAACTTTTATACCAGCTGTTACTTTTTTTCGGAAAAAACTTGGGCAACCGAATGTTTATTAGAGGAACTAAAGTGTCGTCTTGTACATAGATTACTGTAGATGGTCGTCCATACAACAGCAGTTGAATCACTTCCCACTACGCTATGTGAACTACAAGGAATTTTTAAAAAATCTTCTGAATCTCAAATCACATACTACATACTACGTGCTTCAAGTACTTACTGTTTTGTATAGTAAGAAAATTGTGCTTCAACAGTAGATAGATTTCTTATGCATCAACATCGAGCCAGGTTTGAAAATGTAGCTAGACACCATGATCATTGTCTTAAACTGACAAGATTTTGCAGAGGTACGGCAATAAACAATTATTTTATACATTCAGTACTAACAGCTATGAGGAACTACAGGTTTAACAGAAAACAGGAACATTAACAACAAATGGCAAAGTGATTAATCAGAGTCACTTTACATGATGGCAAGTGTGTAATGACTTCTTTTTAACATGACTTTGAATATGATTGGTTAACTCTGAACACAACCACATGCCCAGTTATAAGAGGTTGTGCACACTTATTGTAAGATTTTATTTTTCATCTTTCCCCTTCAGAGATTTCATTTTCTTTTCAATTGAATAGTTCACATTATAGGTCACATTAAACGTGGAAAAAGTTCTGACATGATTTATCTTGGAATTTTAACAGGGATGTGTAGACATTTTATTTCCACTGTATATTACCCCAAAAAGCATGCACACATCCATACTTCGAAAAACCACCAGAAACAGTCGCAATATTACCGTGAACAGTTTTGGGCTACCTATGACGTAGCTACAGAACGTTGTAGCCAACAATTTTACTGTCTCTCCAGAACAAATCCTATTACATAATTGCATTGTTCCATGCTGGGTCTCAAACACCAACCGGCCGCATGGCAGGCTGCGTCTCTGAACACTATGCTATTTAACAGAGGGTAGTCACTCACTTGCTCACTCAGAGATTGGCTCTGCATATGCGGTCCAACAAAAATACATATAAAAATCCTCTGGTTTATATTAAAGAGTGCAGTGCATAAATGAGGAATTAAGGAACTCAGTTCATGAGTGCAGACAACCCCTCCAGTTGTGGAGGCATCTGCTCACGACCCCCTGGCGCAACCCATTGCCCACCTGTATCCTTCTAGGCTGGCGTTGCCCCTGGCAGGCTCCAGGACTTGCGTCAGCGTGTGACGGTAGGGATACTCTTCTTCAATGTCGGGAATCCGTCAAGCCGAAGAGCTCCTAACCCTCCCGAGGAGCTCCTAACCCTCCCGAGGAGCTCCCAACCCTCCCGAGGAGCTCCCAACCCTCCCGAGAAGCTCCCAACCCTCCCGAGGAGCTCCAAACCCTCCGGAGGAGCTCCCAACCCTCCCGAGGAGCTCCCAACCCTCCCGAGGAGCTCCCAACCCTCCCGAGGAACTCCCAACCTCCCGAGAAGCTCCCAACCCTCCCGAGGAGCTCCCAACCCTCCAACTCCACTGCATCATGTTCAGGTCGTTCATTCTCTCACAGCTTTGTATGGTGCAGGCAGGACACCAGAGCAGTGGTACGGCAATAAACTATTATTTAATACACTTTGTACTAAATAACTATACCTAACTATAAGGAACAACAGGTGTAACCGGAAACAGGAACATTAACGCAAACGACAAACACTGAGAACAAGGGAACCTATATAGGGAGATTACGAGGCGCAGACAAGTCACAGGTGTACACAATAAGGAAAGGGGAGTCACATAATCAGAACAATGAGAACCAAAATACATAGAACATAGAAATGAACCTAAAATAGAAAAAAATGGGGGGCTGTTTTAAAATATTTGAGAAATGTATAACACTGCTTGATTCCCTCGAACCATTCTTAAAAATGTACATGATATTTCACACGTTGGACAGTTACAATATAGCTCATTACCAGGTTGGACAATTGAAATATAGCTCATAGCTCATTTTTTATATAGGTTTTCTTCTTCATCAAGTATGCCAGTCATTCTGGTGGTGACTGTCGATGCGTGCAAGTGTACAGGCATAAATGCATCCTGTGTAGGACCTTGTTGCACAGCATGTGGGTTGTCACTTTGTTTTTACAGTCGTCAGTATGGGAGAGTTGTTCTCATTCTTCTTTATAGGGGAGATTTGCTGCTTTTCACCCCACATATGCACACTTTCTGTAACACAAAAGGGCTGACACCACAAACCAGGGTCTCATGTAAGGACCCTGCATCCACATTTAGCTCTAGCGTGTTGATTTACAAGACGTACATTTAACTTAACAGGTAAGACCACCACATACAGTTTCACAAGCATTCCAGAAATAACTACTGCAACAAGCAGATTGATGGTGTAAGGTGGCATGTGCAACTGAAATGCAGGGACAGCAGCAATGAGGTTCCCGAGAAAGACAAATGAAAATGTCCTCGTTACAGTCCAGTACCAAGGGAGTGGTGAAAAAGGACATTGACAGGCGGTACACGTGGGATGCATAGTTCTAGTCCAGTACAGCGTTGGGCGGATGGGTAGTGCTGGTGATGGGGGGAAATTAACAGAACAGAAAATGACATAATGACGTTTGATTCAGAGGCAATAGATCACCTGTTAATCATAGCCACCATTCACAATTATTTCTAATCTTGTCCTGTGCATTGAACTAACATTCTAGCTACATGCTGATATTTCAATATTATATTGCCCCTAATCTCAGTTTGAGAGTAGAGACTGGAAATAAACAGACAGAGAAGTGAGAGAGATTTTAAATGGATAGAGGTAGTGGGCTGGGCCTATAAACAGAAACCCTCCTAGCCGACCTTGATTCCCAGTTGGATTGGATAATGATTTTACAGAAACATATAGATCTGTTTGTCGGATAGGAATTTCACAGATAGAGTTAAGAAAAGTTGGTTTCAGTAGGTTTGTGACATGACTTTACACGAAGTTCAGCATGACATCAACCATCTTGCTACCCTAACAAAAACACGTTGACAAAAAACAAAGGTTTTAAAAACCAAAAGTATAACCGCGACCTAGTTGCTTACTCACAAATTCTGGGTCGAGAGAAAGATGATCTAACTATGTTGCTGTACTATAATGTGGCTTGGCCATCAAATTGTTTGCATACAACTATCCAAGCACAAGAGTCAACTGACTTTTTAGGTCTCTGCATGTCCCAATGAATGTCATTTCGATAATTTAGCAGTAAGACACACGAGCACTTACATTTTTTCAAGTATTGCATAGTATTGGCCTAAAACAACACAATTCAAACACACATGAATGAACTCAAGAATGCTACACTATGTTTTCGTTAACAAGCTTCAGGCAAGAGTAGCTGTGCCCACAGATGCCCCCTAGTGGCTGATAACTTATGACATACAGTGGGGCAAAAAAGTATTTAGTCAGCCACCAATTGTGCAAGTTCTCCCACTTGAAAAGATGAGAGAGGCCTGTAATTTTCATCATTGGTACACTTCAACTATGAGAGACAAAATGAAGAAAAAAAAAATCTGGAGAATCACATTGTAGGATTTTCTCCTGTAGAGGAGATATGCATGGAGGAATGGGCCAAAATACCAGGAACAGTGTTTGAAAACCTTTTGAAGACTTAAAGAAAACATTTAACCTCTGTCATTGCCAACAAAGGGTATATAACAAAGTATTGAGATTAACTTTTGTTATTGACCTAATACTTATTTTACCGAGGAATGTACCAATAAATTAATTAAAAATCCTACAATGTGATTTTGCGATTTTTTTTTTCTTCTAATTTTGTCTCTTATAGTTGAAGTGTGCCTATGATGAAAATTACGGGCCTTTCTCATCTTTTTAAGTGGGAGAACTTGCACACCTGGTGGCTGACTAAATACTTTTTTGCCCCACTGTATACTGTATACTGTATTTTTTGCCATAAGGTGACTTAAGGTGGCAGGTCTATCAACGTAATTAAGAACAGTGAGGCATGTACTGTTCTTTGACAAAAAAATTTGATGAGAAGCACAATCAGGATCATAAAAAATGCATTAGCCATTGAGAAACTGTTTAAATCCCTGGTGGAGGGTTGTTACCAAGAGTGTGTGGGACATAGCCTAGTGAATACAACGTTTGACCAGTAAAATGTCCACATCACAAACTGAAAATGACAATCTGACAGTGTGCCTTGAGCAAGGCTTTTAACCCCACATACAGACGGGCTATCAAGACAAACCAACAAAATGTTTTAAGAACATTTGCGAATTTTTTTCTAAATGGAAAAAGGGGTCATGTTTATGAAGATGTGTACTGAGGCTCTTGATCTGTGAGCAAGACAGGATGTGGTGGGCCTGATGAGACAAAGCTGAATTGGGGCAATGATGAATCTCATGTCTGACTCATATCATCAACACATGTGCCAAGGTGACAAACATCAAAAACCTTCTCAAATTAGATTTAATGTGGCATTCACTCTAAACTTAGTGCCAAATTTGGTTCTAAAAAAACTTATCCCAGGGTGCTGTAACTCATGAACTCATATCCCAGAGTAACGTGCAAGATGTGCAATATTCGTTTTTCCTATAATGCAACAGAAACAAGTTGAATCGTCCTCATCACACAGTTTTGTGTTTCAGAGTTAGACATTAGGCGTGAGATTGAGTTTTGATCTTAAGGTGGGCTACTAACAAGCAGCCATGTACAAAGTGGTAATTATTACAACTATAATAATAATAAGAATTATGTTGCATCTGTAAAATAAAATAAAATATCTAGTGAATGCAATGGAATTTTTGCTTCTTCTTTGCATTGAAATCATTGTCAGTGTTAGCCTCTTGCGGTTTATCTGGCACACACGCATTATCTCAGAGCCACTCCCAGTTTTTCTGCTTCTCAGTTTTTCATACATTTCAGACTAGATAAGTTTGACCAACTATGTAACATGTTGGCTTTAGACTTGATCCAGCTTTATATCTGTTTAACTCTGGTTGTACTGGGGGACACACAAACTGATGTAAAGACAGTGAGAGGAACGGAGGGACAGAGTGTAACTCTAAACACAGGATTAACTGTATTACAGGATGATGTGATTTATTGGACTTATTACCCAGACGGAGCAGAAACAACAATTGCTACCCTGAATGTGGCTAAAAATATAACAGAATACAATGAGAGACTGCATCTGGATGCCCAGTCTGGATCACTGACAATCAATAGTCTTACAATCAACGACCATGGACTATATGGGATAAAAGTCATTAGGATAAAGGTCTTGACCCGGACTTTCAATCTAACAATCTATGGTGAGTATATGTCTGGACATTTTCCCTAAACATGCAGGTGAAATTGCAGTCCAGGACCTTTCCGATTACACATTTTTAAACCTCCAATTTTGGGCTGAATGTTTGATGAGCTTTTTTATTTGCTTAATCTATCAGTAGATGTATCATCATACAGAAGGCTACCCGACTTTGACATGGAATGTACATACTGTACATATCATTTTCCAGGGCCCTATTTGGCTCGACAGTGTCAATTTCAACCAGTTGCCAAAAGAGCATTCTGGAATGAACCATTTATCAGGACAAACTACCATACACACTCTAAAATCTCAAATACAATAACATACTTCTCACCGATGTTTTGACATACAGTGTTCTTCTTAAGGAAATCATGCTATACACTGCAAGTCACATGATTAAATGGAGTTTCAGAGAAAGCAAGCGGTTGTATTATTTCATGCCCATGATTGTCAATATGCTATTGGTGCTATTTGCAGTAAGACATTAAAAGAACACAAGAATGGATCGCATACGTGCATATGTGTGACCCAAAATGAGTCCATATTAGAAACACAATGTTATTTATTATGTGCATATGTTAGTATGGGGCCCCTGAATGGGCGCAACAGTGGAGTAATTGGCTAATTGTAGAGTTATGAACTGTGACTTGTCAGCTCGGTCGTGGGAAGAAGGAAAAGCGGACTGCAGAGTCATTGTGTTTCTATTCATTTATTTTACAAGCTGAACTATGCTCAAAAAGGCGAGACAATAATACACAAAGACAAAGGGAGCAGAGGGAACATATATTCTGGGGGAAATGACTGTGGATGACGATCAGGAGCGCTCAACGAGACAACAGGTGTGATGAGTTGATGAGATGGGCAATGGTGTCAGAAGGCCGGTGACATCGAGCGCTGAAGCCCGTCTCCTGCAGGGGGAGGATGGGCATTGGATGGCGTAGTTGTGACATGACTCAATTATTTTGTTATATGGACACAGTTCTTGAATTGCTATATAACCCACCAAGTTTTGATAAATGCATAGTTACTGAACTTGAAGGCTTTTTGCTGTTCTAACAGTCTATAGAACTCCACTGATATTCACTGAGGGCATGGAGAAGTTATTTTGTGCTGCCATTCAGTATAGAACCAGCTGGTATTTACTGAGAATTCTGCAAATTCTTTAGTATTTCCCAAATGTCACAGTCCACCAAGATGTTATAGCAGGCTTGTGTATGAGATGATGTGTAACTCGTCTTGGAAGCAGACCAGAGTTAGTTAATACATGCAACCGGCATTCAGAATAACAGCCATGGTTGGAAAGGAAAACTAAAGACATGACCTAAAGCATCTGGAAAAATCTGATTTACCACCCCAAATCACAAAGTATACAGCGCTTGTGCATCTATGAGATGGAAGCAAGTTTAATATCTGCATTCAAAGTAATTGTAGATTATTTCTATGAGTGGAGCGGAGCACCAAACAGCCAACCCCCCCCCCCAAAGAGGTATAAAATCAGTTAGTGGTTATCACATATTTCACAAAGACACATATGAATCACAACCTGTCCTTGTGAAAAAAATATTTGGAAAAAACAAAGGACTAATTAAATACAGAAAAAGTAATCATGATTATGTGGAAAAAAAGAAAATGTAACCAATTGCGGTCCACTTTTTGGAAATCAGACCCGTCGCTCTAACCTCTGTGGTCATGAAGTCATTTGAACGCCTTCTACGGTCCCACCTCAACACCATCGCCAATCCCCTTGACCCACTTCAATTTGCCTACAGAGCCAACTGGTCTGTGGACGACATGGTCAACATGGCCCTTCACTTCATCCTCCAGCATCTGGACTCCCCTAGAACCTACGCCAGAATCCTGTTTGTGGACCACATTCAACACCATGATTCCCACTTTGCTCCAAGACATGCAACTGGGAGTGTCCGAGTCCGCATGCAGGTGGATCACAGCCTTCTTGTCCAACAGGAGACAGCAAATGCGGAGACTGCCCAACCCCCATCGCCCTATGTGGTTCCCAAGTCAACTCTGTGGAATCCTTGCGCTTTCTGGGCACCACCATCGCCCAGGACCTCAAGTGGGAGCAGCACATTACCTCTGTTACACAGAAAGCAGAGCAAAGGATGTACTTCCTTCTAACACCTCCCTAAAACACTAGGAGCTGAGTTTTGTAACTCCAGATCTATGAGTGGAGCGTAAACCCCATAGGGCCTTAGCCTCTGATCCGACACGGAGTCAGCTGAAGCATGAGTGAAAGGGCTACCACTACTTTGTATAGGAGGAGCTGTGCTCCTATTGGCTGCTGCCAGGTGTACATTTAATTTCTCCTCCAGCACTCACTGGACCGGTTCACAGCCGAGTGCAAAGCGGTTGAGATGAGGATTAGCACCTCTAAATCAGCAGGAAACCGATGGAGTGCCTCCTCTGGGTTGGGAATGCGGCGTTACCCCAAGTAAAGGAGTTCAAGTATCTCTGGGACTTGTTTGTGAGTGTGGGAAAATTGGAGTGAGAGATTGGACAGAGAATCGGAGCAGCGGGGGCAGTATTGCATTCGCTTTACAGCACCGTTGTCACGAAAAGAGAGCTGAGCCGGAAGGCAAAGCTCTCGATATACCGGTACATTTTTGTTCCTACCATCACCTACGGTCAGGAAGGCTGGGTCATAACCGAAAGAACTAGATCGTGGGTACAAGCGGCTGAAATTATTATTCTCAGAATGGTGGCTGGCGTCTCCCTTAGAGATAAGGTGATAAGCTCAGTCATCCGTGAGGTACTCGGAGTAGAGACGTTGCTGCTTTGCATTGAAAGGAGCCAGTTGAGGTGGTTCGGGTTTTGTAAGGATGCCCCCAGGACGTCTCCCTAGGGAGGTGTTCCAGGCATGTCCAGCTGGGAGGAGACCTCAGGGTAGGCCCAGGACTAGGTGGAGAGATTATATTTCGACAATGCCCTGAGAACGCCTCGGGATCCCCCAGTCAGAGCTGGCAAATGTAGCTCGGGTAAGGGAGGTTTGGGGTCCCCTGCAGGAGTTGCTGCCCCCGCTACCCAACAATGGATAGGCGGATGAAGATGAGATGGTTGCTTTGCAACCTGGGTATACCAATAGGAGCAGAGCTTTTTAAGGGGCTCCGCTTCACTTTTAGAACTGAAATTATAAAACTCAATCGATTTAGCTGTTCCTCAAGTTAATTATGTGAATCAGGTGTTCCAATTTAAGGTTAGCAAGGAAACCTACAGGTAGAGTAGCTCTCCAGGAACAGGGTTGTGCAGATCTGTTCAATATGCATTCCTGGAATTGTTATCACTGGTTGTAAAATTCACAGTTATACGGGTCCATGAAAATGATGTGATCTCATGTTTGTGCATCTGTCCCATGATTCACAATTTTTTTAAGCACTTTGTGACAAATGCTGATGTAAAAAGGGCTTTATAAAATACATTTGATTTGATGTCATCAAAGCCACTTGCTTTCAAACATGGAATTTCATGGCCATCTGAAGCATGACAGTAATTTTACATATAGATCATCCGCATACAAGCAACATATCACACAACCAGCTCAAACTGAGAGGTTAAAAAGATTGATTTATTCGCAAAATCTAGAGATATAAATGTTTTTGTTTAAACTGTAAGAATTATGTATTTCTTGCTTTACTCTGTATCCCACTGGTATTCTAGCTCCAATGTCCGCCCCTAAGATCAGAAACATCGCACAGAGTCGCATATTGGACAGTCTATTAAAAAGAAACAGCTGTTCAGTGGTGTGCTCTGTGAAGAACGGGAGAGAGGTGACCCTGTCGTGGTACAAAGGAGAAGAGATAATCAACCAGACCAGCAGCCGTGATCACAACATAACACTCTGTTTACCTCTAGAGGTAAACGGGGGTAATGAAATCTACAGCTGTGTTGCTAACAATCCTGTCAGTAACCAGACAACCGAACTCAGCATTGAGGAGCACTGTCCGCAACTTGCAGGTAAAAATCTGTTTTGATAATATACTTTACGTGCTTAAAATATTCCCAATTGAATTTAGGTGCGTTCAAAGTAAAGAGAGGGAGAAAGAGAACATGATGATGAGATTAGGGCAGGGAAAGCAGGTGACATGGAGGTGAGCAAGAAAAGAAGCAAACATTGATGACCGAACTGATATCACCATGTTGGTGTTGTTTCCTATACGACATCATCATTAATGGTGGCACAACTGAGGTTAGGTTTAAGCACAGGTACCACTGATGTTACAGTAGGTTTAAGCACAGGTACCACTGATTTTTACAGTAGGTTTAAGCACAGGTACCACTGATGTTACAGTAGGTTTAGGCACAGGTACCACTGATGTTACAGTAGGTTTAAGCACAGGTACC
>JACXGJ010012110.1:0-18538 GCA_016801105.1 Esox niger | reverse complement strand
CATAAATGTTACTTTATTGAGGTTAAGGTTAGGGTTAGGGCTAAAGTTAGATTAGGGTTAAATTAAGGTTAGGATTAGGGTAAGGGTTAGGTTTAGGGTTAAGATTAGGGCAAGGGAGCATGCAATGTTTTTTCTGGTCCCCCTATACAAACTTGTGTGTGTGTGTGTGTGTGTGTGTGTGTGTGTGTGTGTGTGTGTGGACACTGTAGGGTGTGAGAGAGAGATCCAGGTCTATCTGTACATGTCGAAACATCTCCATGAAGATTGCAATACCTGACAAGTTTGTTTTTGGCCAGTCTCCAGCTGTCAGTATAGGGTTATATAAAAAAGACAATTTGGCATGTCAAATCCAAGAAGTTTGCTTATTAATTTATATGTTTTTTTTGCCAGAATACACCACCAGAGATTTAGAAGGCCTGTGGTGTCATCACTACCGTGTCTCACCACCTTGGCCCGGATCAGCCAAATGTCCCCTCTAGTTGAATATTGTTTGTGCACCTGCGGATGCGTGTGATTGGGCTTTTTGGTTCTGTTAATGTGGTAGTGGGAATATGTGGGATTCTGAAGTGATAGATATTCTATTGGAATTGCTCCAATGTTCCAACTATAAAAGTGAGGCCCTCCAACCTCCCAAGAAAATATACACACAGTACCCATGTGCCACAATCAAAACACCATCTGCAAGTCAGCAGAATGAGACTGAGATGTTTAATGGACACTGGCAAGCAATATCAAATGTACTGACTGTACATTTGTTCATGTGTCAAGCGTGCCGGGTCCAGCTATGTTGAGGCTAAACTTAGAAGGTCCACACTTGCAACCTTTTTCTTCATCTCAATATACCCATTAAAATGATCTGTTTACTGTTTACTTCCATGTCCTAGAAATCTACATTTTGATTGGTCTCACCAGATAACCTGGCACATGTTAGCGTGTACTAATCCCTGAGCAAATCAGCTCTATGCAATAGCTTGGGGTCAAAGTTATCCTGCTGTGTAACCAGTTGAGAATAATTATTTTCTGTAACAAATGTTTTGATGTAATATCCACAAACCAAAGTAATTTCATAGAATAGATAAACTGGATTGAAAATAGGTTAAAATCTTGCTCTTTGGACACGTTGACTTACATTCTATGTGTCATCGATTGGTTGCTGGATCTGTCGTCTAAGATCGTTGATGGTCTGAGGCAGAATTTCTTTATTTCTTTATTGCTCTATTAACATCACAACTTCCCACACAAGAATACCCACACACAATGCTGTTCCCCTTACTGTACCACACACACACACACACACACACACACACACACACACACACAAGTTTGTACAGCTAACCTCATGGGGACCAGAAAATAGAAATTGCGTGCTCCCTTGCCCTTATCGTAACCCTAACCTTAACCCTTACCCTAACCTTAACCTAACCCTAATCTAACTCAAAAGTGACATTTAAAGTAAACTTTACCTAGGTGAAATTCCTAACCTAAACCCTAAACTTAATTATCAATGCTCTGGACCTTAAAGAGACCCCAATTCTAACTCTAAAATGAACTGTAAGTTTGACCCTAAACCTAAACCCTGAGCCAGAATTTGACTTTTGCCTCATGGGGACTGGCAAAAGGTCCCCATGAGTCCAATTTCTTCTGGTTTTACTATACGCAGGGGGACATTTGGTCCCTATGAGTATAGTTAGACCTAAAACACACACACACTTCACCACCAACCCATGGCTCTGTTGTTATGTTGTTAAGCCAGAGTCAGAGCCATTGCCTCTAACCACTTCAACAACCCCACAGGGCACTGATTTTAGAGCTCACACACCCACAAAACATCAGTGAGGCACCACCATGCTTCGCAGTGGGGATGATATTCTGTTCACTAGATTCTGTTCACTATAAGCCTTGTTGACCCCTTTCCAAACAGTGCTTATGGTTGTGACCATGAAGCTCTATTTTGGTCTCGTCACTCCAAATTACAGTGTGACAGAAGCTGTGAGGCGAGGTGTTGTGGGGCATATTGTAACTGGGCTTTTTTGTGGCATTAGCACAGTAAAGGCTTCTTTCTGGCAAGTCAACCATAGCTAATTTTTGTTCAAGTATCCTCGTATTTTGCTACTTGAAACAATCACACAGTTTTTTTTCCAGAGCAGCCTGTATTTCTCCTGAGGTTACCTGTTGGTTTTTCTTTGTATCCTGAACAATTCTTCTGGCAGTTTTGGCTGAAATCTTTCTTGGTCTACCTGACCTTGACTTGGTATCAAGAAGATTCTGAATTTTCCTCTTCTGGCATTTGCAAGAATTTGCTATGGATGTCTTTTCATATCCTTTTCTATCTTTATAATGCTCCATTACCTTGTTACGCAGCTCTTTTAACAGTTCTTTTCTACTCCCCATGGATCAGTACGTAACCTGCTCAGTGCATCCACATTAGAGCTAACAAACTCATTGAGTATTTATACAGACACTAATTGCAATTTAAGAAATTCACCTTTAATTGCCATTTTCACTTGTGTGTAACCTTGTGTGTCTGTAACAAGGCCAAACATTCAAGGGTATGTAAACTTTTGATCAGGGCCATTTTGGTTATTTCTGTTATCATTATGATTTAAAAAGCCCCAAATGGTCCCCTATTCTCTTTGTTGTGCAGCATGGGCTCAGGTCCATGTACACTGTAGCCAGTCTTCTGGACACTACAGTCTGGTCCGCATTAACACTTCTCACCTAATGGAATAAGTGTGTCAACAGTGCTGTCAGCCAAATTTAATCCACTTTTTTCTTCCCTTATCTGTGATTCTATGGTTCCACTGTAATCCTCTGTCTGTATTGTTGATATCATTCAGTACTTGATCTGCACACTATCCTGCCAAATGTCACCTCTAGTCAATGGGCCTGATGAGACCGGACCATAGCTAGTGCACTTATGTATAGCCAATAGCCATTGGCTTTAGTGTTTGGATCCGACAAACAAAGTGCCTTGTGACCTTGTGAATGGTTGTCAGTGAGGAAAGCATTTCCACTCAACCGGAGGCTGTAGATCTGGGGAGGTGTGCAAAACAAATTAATCATCATTTGGAGAGGGGCCTGTCACACTTGTTTAACTGAGCTTTCACAGTGCAAATGCGAAACACTGTGTTCAACTTTACAGTAACTTCTTGCACAAAACAATTCTGCTTGAAGCCAACAGGCCATCACATGAAACTGACAAAGGGCAGGGAACAAATTCTGATGTAATTTAATATCTGTTTGAACGGAAGAAGTAGAGGCCAACAGGCTGATTCGTGTGTGGGCAGGACCATTCACATCTACAGTAATGACTGAGGTATGAAAAATGTGACCTGGACTGTCAAGTCAAACATCATTATGAGATCACCCATCCTACTAGCCCTGGGCCTCTGTTTCGTACACTATGACATCATAGCAGACACCCCACTGTGCATATATCTGACCCCAAGGACCCCAAATCAAAGCAAAGGATGGGCCAGATTTGAGGCCTGGGAGACAGAGGTCATGTTTGCTAGCAGGCGTGCTAAAGGCAAAATTCAATGTGCCAAGTCATTCAAGCATAAAAATCTAATGAATTTCAGCATTCTCACCATGTGTTCATCTCACTGCAAACAACTACACAATTATAGTGTAGTAAGTATAGTATAGTGTAAAATATGACATTTAGCATTGTAGCAATGACATTTTAAGTGTGGACAGACTGTAACTGGCACATGAATGTGATTTTGTTTGGGGTTTTATGGCATTTAGCATTTTAGCAATGACATTTTAAGTATGGACAGACTGTAACAGGCACAACTGAGTTCAATATGTCCTAACAGTACCACGACTTACAATGACAGCTCCTATAAGTCAATAAAGAAGGGAGAGTTTTGTCACAGTATGTGGCGTTCGTCATTGTCTATATTCTATGTATCCGTTGACCTGCGAGTCTGGCGGTGTATGAGTGCCCATGTCTAGGTGGTCTCCCCGTTATTCTATTTGCCACATGGTCTGCATCTAGTGATCTCACCCGAGAGAGGCCTGATGACATCATCAACCCCCTGCCAAACCTAACACATCATTACTGCAACACATTGTTATAAGACAAGACCCACATGACGTTAGATATCTACCTTGCTATATGAGCTAATTGCTTCGTAGACTACTATATGTGGTATCTGGGTGCTTACCAAAAGTCAATAGGTCAAAACCCCTAACTGTAGTTTCAGCATGATGTTATTAGTTTACCAACTTGCCACTTGACAGCAACCAGGGCTTTCAAAGTTAATCAGTAAACTCCAGTACACTTTTTATAATTTCTGTGTCACAAAATTTTATAAATGTATTTAAAATACACTGAACACATTCAAAATAGATCTATACTCCAAAAAACTACAATGCCATGCAAATAAAGGATGTAATTGGACCTGCATCATGTTAGTTTGGAATCATTTAAATATTACTGGAATTATCTTTACAGCTTCTGCAATATTTTAAAGAACACAGTCGCTCAATGCTCTGTCTATTTTTTATAAACATTTTGATTTTGTCAGAGGTTATCTTCATAAAAGTATGTACACACCAAATCCTGCACATTTGAGTCTGTATGGTTTGACAACTGTAATATAAACCTAAATGAACTGTGTTTTAATCAGAGGAAGCTAAGAAACAGACAAAACAAGGATTATTTTTTGGGGATAATTATATTTTGTATTAGGCATACAAATGTGGATAGATAATACCATGCATATTTACAGCATTTACAGAAAGCTTTGCAATACAAATACAAATTGCTTTCAGACCAAGAGTATTTCCACTGACTTTTGCAAAAAGACTTCCTTAGTTACAACCAACAGTTAATAGAGCACAACTACTTTGTCGCTGCATTTGTGGTAAAGCTTCAGATATTTTAGGCTAAAACGTACAAAGAAAAAAAGGGCCCTTAAACCAACAAATCATAGGAAAGAGTAGGAGCTGGTGAGGGGAGGATGGCTCATAGTGACTGGAACAGGGTAAATAGACAGGTATAACACCAGGTAAAACACCAGGTAAAACACCAGGTATAACACCAGGTATAACACCAGGTAAAACACCAGGTATAACACCAGGTAAAACACCAGGTAAAACACCAGGTAAAAAAACAGGTATAACACCAGGTAAAACACCAGGTAAAACACCAGGTAAAACACCAGGTATAACATCAGGTAAAACACCAGGTATAACACCAGGTATAACATCAGGTATAACATCAGGTATAACATCAGGTAAAACACCAGGTATAACATCAGGTAAAACACCAGGTAAAACATCAGGTATAACATCAGGTAAAACACCAGAGACCCATGTGTGATGAGTTTGACACCATTCCATCTGTTCCATTCCAGCTCTTTGAGCTAGTCGTCCCCGATTAAGGTCCTTACAAGCAGGCACCAAGCACCCCCCAACAAACACACACACACACACACACACACACACACACACACACGAGGTAGATACATAAAGAAAAATAAAAAAGCAATAGAGTTGATAATACAGGTACTGTTTTCTGATATACTCAAATCCAAAATGTATATTAAACATGTAATGAGGCTATGTTCAGACGGGGGAGTTACTCTATATAGGTATGGAGAAGGGTCATTGGTCATAGAGAATGGTCTTACACCTCCTAAACTCCTCCTATGCCCTGTTAGACCGGGAAAACTCCTCCTATGCCCTGTTAGACCGGGAAAACTCCTCCTATGCCCTGTTAGACTGGGAAAACTCCTCCTATGCCCTGTTAGACTGGGAAAACTCCTCCTATGCCCTGTTAGACCGGGAAACAGGGTCATCAGTAATTACTCAATCTATAAGAAAAACCAGTGTGCTGCAGGAATGTAATGAATGCAAATAATGAATTGTGACAGACTAAGAGCATAATTCAGTCAAACGTGCGTGGCAGGTTTAAATGGACAATTATATTAGTAAAAGCAACATTACAAACAATGTAGAGCAAAATAGGAAAAAAACATTTATGGCACAGTCACAGAATAATTGACATTGACTAAGACCAGAGTCCAGAGAGTATGAATACAAGTAAATGTGTAATATGAAAGCTTTACACAAACTATTCAGAAAATACTATTTTTCCATTTATGGAAAACACAATGAAGCACATCGTTTCGCTTCTATACCATTGTGTTTATATAGCACTTTAGTCTTGCTTAATTATATATTATCAATAGCGTTATTTGTATTAACATTGAAAAGGTGGGTTTTAAATATATTAATTTTGAAATGCTATAGAATATCCAATTGTTTCTGTGTTTACAGAGAGAAATCTAAGCAGAGATGATATCCTTGTATGGAAGTCAAATTCAAGATTGCGGGAAAACTATTGGCTTTGGAAATATTCCTGGCTATATATATATATATATATATATATATATATATATATATATATATATCGACGATTTACAGGGCTGGCCTGCCCAACAAGGGCTCACAGGATCTCAACTTACTATTGAAAGTAAGTAGTACAATACACAAAGTGCAATTTCTAAATTTGATTGTGCATCCGTTTTCTCTTGTCGTTCACTGACAGTGGTTCAATGAACCATGTCAGCTAACAGCAAGTGAAAAGGTTGCTGGATCAGCAAGGTGAAAGGTTCTGGAAATATATCAAATAATATATGCACATTCACAAAATAACTAGTAATAAAATTCACAGTAATCAAAGAGGGAACAATAGATTGGCTCTAGGTAAATACTTTCCAAAAATATATAATTTTATACACAAATATATATTTATACTCTGTTTTTCTCTGTGTAGACATCTATACATGTTTACATACTTGAACGACTCAAAGCCATAACCTAACATATATTCTCTATCATGATCTGAAGCAAGCAACATTTTAAACACATTATACATTACATAGGGTTTAATGCAATTTGCAAAACTGCATATTGGCTTTTACTTTACACTACAAACATAAACACATAAAATTGGTACAAAACATCCCTTTTCAACCAAAATATAGTAGTATCTTCTAAGAATGTATGAATATTTTCTAAAAGCACACCAAAGAACATTCATGGATTCTATGACGGTGGGATTATTTTGGTTTGAATGACCTTTCTATGGCAAGTGATGTGATAACTGAAACAACACAAAAAGTGTATCACTCACATTGTACTCGTTGCTTACACACATTACATATAGATTCAAATGTATACGGCAACAACTATTTCATGCTGAGGTGAGCAAGATTGACAATGTCTTCATAAATGTAAAGCCAAAAAACTTGATATACATCAATTCCGATTTACTGAACATAAAAAAGTGCCAATTACTACCATTGGATTACATTCAGATTCCACAATCTCAACCATATTGGTTCACCTTTATCTTGTTTGAAATGCAATGCTTTTGGTATGTAGCTGTTTACAATA
Source organism: Esox niger (assembly GCA_016801105.1). Classification (NCBI taxonomy): domain Eukaryota; kingdom Metazoa; phylum Chordata; class Actinopteri; order Esociformes; family Esocidae; genus Esox; species Esox niger. The sequence goes on along the minus strand of JACXGJ010012110.1, from coordinate 11,125 downwards.
TTATGTACAATCAAATTTAAAACAGCTGAAGGTCTAGTGGTGTCGAACCCAGATAGAAGGGCCAGGTTTCGTGGTTTTAATGTAATGCCTAATTACTCAAATTCACTTCCAACGATACTGGAGCCGGTAGCCCTTTTGTTAACCAACAGTGAACACAAAAATAAAACATATTTGGGAATACGGGCCAAACACAGCCAATTTACACTGTCTTAGTTAACAATTTATGTATATTGATTCTAATGCACAAAACCTTGCACATATAATTGTCATGCTCTTATAACATTTTGATTATTTACACTATTCACAAAAATATACATAGCTTTACAATGGCTGCTTTGATATAGTATACAATAATTAAGAATTCTAAATGCCAAGCTGTGTAACATTAATCAATTTAAAACTACGGATTGCAAAGCAATCACTCAATATAACCAAATACACATTGTGGTTTATACTGTTTAGATTGATGTGTTGCTATAGTCCTACTATGACTACAATAGTCGAGAATATCTGGCTTGGAAACAGGGCTATAATCAAAAGATCATTCACATTATTTTTGTCTTTCACATTCCTTGGCATCTAAAGTATCTATTTATGCATCTTGATTAGTTATCATCATTATGTCCCTTCACATTCCAAGTGATTAACCCCACACATTCAGGACACTGCACTCTGGTTTTTGGAGAGGGAGACTGTGGAGAAAGCACAACTCAACTGCTCTCTGATTAAACTTGTAGACCATCTCTTATCTATTATACACTGCATATATGCTGGAAATGTGGAAGCAACCCTTAACTCTGTAGCATATGGATAGGAGTTAACAGGCATTCCTGTGGATCGTCCATGTTGTTAAACTCACTAGTCTTGATAACAGCCACAAATGTTTGCAGACAGGCAGCGTTACTGTCTCCAGAGATATTGGTGTACACTAGTTTGTTTACAGCCTAAACTAGAAATCCCTTGTGGTTGCAGAATAAAAAAAGCAGCTTTTTGATGAGACAAAATTGGTATTTCCCTATGAGTTGTTTCTTGTCTATCTCTGGAGACATGAGGCCTTGTTGTCATTCTGTATGTAAGTCCCATTTCTCCAATCAATGTATGTCTATAAAACAAAGACTGGTGCCAAGACATTATTTGGTGATTTTTTTCTCATATGTATAAAAACCTTTTTTTGTCTTGTCTTTCTACTTTAACACAACATTAATCTATTAAAAAAACAAGCCAAAATAATTCCTTTCATACGAAACAAATGTCAACCAAGCCAGTTCCACTGTGACCTGTGAGACTCTTCCTGTGGCCGTGCAAGGAGATGCAGGGGGCTTCACTATCGCGCTCCGTGATGCTAAGCTGTGCTGCTGCTGGAACAGGGCGTGCTTTGTGTGCTGCCGATACTGTGTGCCGCACTGTTGTTCTCTGAGGCAGGGGGCTGGGGCTTCTGGACCGGCTGTCGGACAGCTGGATCACCTGGATTTGCAGGAGAGGGGAAGAGGGGGTTAGTGGCGTATTTGGGGGTTAGGGGATGTTAGGTATATTATATAGGTATGTTAGGGAAAAAAGTAAATAGGTAAGAGTTTTATGTAATAAATGAAAACGATTAGACTTCAACTCTGACTGTGTAACTGCCTCTTTTTTTAAAAGAGGTTGTTATCTAGAAGCCACTGGAACAATCTGGAGACTGATGTGGAAAGGAATCTCATGACTCCCAGTGCTGCTGGTTGTCCCATGTGGTGACCATCTTTTCACAGAGAAAGTGATTGTAAGTGAAAGTAACATTCGCCTATCACACCACGACTCAATTTTTTAAAGTCAGAAAATCAAAGTGCCTGATCCAACTTTGTCTCAAATGGAAAGAATAAATGGAAAGAACTGAACTGGGGTTTATCCATCCAGCTCTACCCTCTGGTTTATCTGCAAGCAATTAACGTAGCTTTAGCGCATGTAGCAGAATAAACATTCAGGCCTTCTGCTGGGATCTCAAACCACTGACTTGTTTATTGTTCTGTGTTTAAATGAGCATTCCAGTTTTTAGATTTATGGGCTACAGTGCTGGAGCCAGAAAGTTAGGGGACAAATAAAAATGCTACCATTTGTTTGGAAAGTTATCTGACAGGGAACTGAAGGCATCTGAAAAAAGCCCTGTGTTTGTTTTACATATCTGGCAAACAGTGCTTCTAGTATTAAAATGTACTCCGTTTGTTGTTTGTTTGCAAACCCAGTTGTCTCCCTTCCAGCATTGCTGAGTGAGGACCATACAGGATTCTATGGCAAGAGAGAGAAATGGGTTTGTGGTTCAGTCCAAATTGGCACTGTACTTCCAATATTTAGACAAGAGCACATTGGGCCTTGATTTGCAACTCAGTCTACGTTTACCATATTTGCCTTCATTGGTTGCTGGAGGGGTTCTGTGTAGGTATCACTGTCATTATATGTAAATTCTGTATACAGGGGCCTGAAAGAGGGAACCAGAAGAGCTGTGGGCCCCACGTATGTGTGTGTGTGTGTGTGTGTGTGTGTGTGTGTGTGTGTGTTGCGTGATTCTAGGCATACAGCTCTTCTGATTCCCTCTTTCAGGCCCCCTCATCTCTTTGCTTCATTTCTGCCAGAGCAGTGCTGCCAAAGAGCTCCAGCTGAAACCCTGCATGGGCTTTCAAACACAAAAGGCCTTGGCTCACTTTGACTTATCTCTTCTGTGTCCAATCTTTCTCTCTAAGAAGTTAGGTTACCTCTTGGTAGGAATTTAAGGGGCAAGTCCTGAGTTGAATATTCACATACTCAAGCACTATCAATGGGAGAAAAGTTATGCACTGATATCATTAGGTGAAAATTCAAAAGAAGTGGAAGTGAGTATTGACCCAAAAAGCTTACTTGTCCTTCACCCCATTCCACCAACAGGTTTAAACAAGCAAAAGCTTGTGCAAAAATGTATCTAGAAACCTCAAGGTGAGCTGTCCAAATAGACTCCATAAATCCAAGGTGATGAAGTGAATGTTGTTATTAACCATCTGGCCTGACTGAGATGCTGTTCGATGACATTACTGAAGTGAGGCAACAGTCTACTGACCTTGTTCCATCCCACCGGTCTATGTCCGGGCAACTCCCACTCCCTGTCTCCGAGGGCAACCTCCTTAACCCCTGGTAAGATGTATTACAATGCAGGCTGCCAGATTGCAACTCCTCTTCTAAAACAGTATCTTTCCTCCATGTCAACATCCCGAACGGCGCCCTACTGCCCTCCTACTGACCAGGGCCTATGGAGCTCTGGTCAAAATGAGTGCACTATATTGGGAAAGGGGCTCCATTGGGGAGACTGTTCACATTCCTCACGTAGCATTTCCAAAAATGGAGGGACACTGTGGATCGAACTTCTCACGTCTGTACACACGGGACACACTTTAATAAACAACAGCTCTTTCAGTTCAGTTTATTTATTTTTTAATACGTCCCTTTCCGTAGGATGCAATCACAAGGAAACGAGAGTAGACCCAGCCTGGCTCCATTTAATAACTTATTATGAGTATCCAAATGTGAGCTAACTGTCCTATCATGAAGGCTTATATAGTCTCCTGTGGCTAACTACAGTATGCACTGGTGCCTGATGAGAATGTCTTTATGCCCACTACATAAAAAGGGTCCTTCACGTTTCAGACATCATGTTTTTTGGAAAAATAGGATCCACAAGGAATTTTGATTGGTTTGTTTTGGTAGTGGTTGAGACAGTATCAAATATAAAAAGGACTGTGGTTTGGGCTTTTATTGTGACAACATTGTCCCTTGCCTCCAGAGGGAATATGTGGGGGTCTATTTTACATGTTTCATTATTTACAGGATTTAAAAATATACTACTGTGGATATTTTCAGTTGTTTTTGAGAAAAGTCTTGGATTCTTCACCACCACTACTTCCATGTAGGGATATTTGATCTTACAAGTCAATATTTTCCATTGACTACAGCAGAATACAGATGAGTTCTGAATAGGGATAAGTAACAAATAGTTCCATAGCATTTATACATTATAGTGCAGTGAACTATATCTGATCATAGCTCTGTTGGCATTATCAAAAGCAGTGCGAACAGGGAATAGGTTGACATTGGGAAGCAGCCTGGGCCTCTGCAACACAGGAACAGCTAGAACACTGATATCAGAACCACATGCCTTCAGCGGTTTTTATTCAACTTCTAAAATGACTTTACTTTCCTAATCTTTTCATAGCCACATTCCTTACACCTGTTTCCCCAAAGAATTTCAACTTCTGACCTCAGCTATCTATCGGCCACAGGCCAACCTAAAGGGTTAATTTACTGATGGTGTGTCTTTCTGGGAAACTCCTAAGTGTTTCCAAGTGGACATTATAAAGAGTTGCCAGTATTAACTGGGGGGTGAAGTTAACAGAAAATAATCTAATTACTTTTAGAAATGAATTATCTTTTCACACAACAGAAACTAGTTGTACTAGTAATTATTAAAGGCATTGACAGTTTACATGTTGAAATTAAATGCATGTAAAATAAAATCTATAACAATAGTCATATTTTAAGAGAAAGTGATGAAATGTCAGTAGGGTTGGCATACAGCAGCTCTATTACAATGTATATTGTATTGCATTGTATTGCAACTAGGTCAGTCAGACACATACCTGTAATGACCTCAACGAGATTAGATCAACATTATTGTCCCATCTGAGGAAGTTCTTTCGAAACCCCATTTTCAATTCATTTCACAGTATTCCACTGAGAATACATCAAGGATGGGCTGGGAGGGACATACAATAGCATAGCTGAATACAATACTGGTCTGTTGGATGTAATGCTGGGGGGTCTTCAGCTGAACACTCTTACTCATGTCAAGAGCCCAGTTTCTGAAGGATTCCACTGAGTTCTGTGTAGAACACATCAGGAATCAATGAAGAATGGTCAGTAGAATAAACACACACCAGGTTGATGCCAGGTCAGCCAACCTGTAGAGATACGCCTGTCCTGTTTTGGAGCACGTTCAGTAGGGTCCTCTCCGGACCTCAGGGACAATCTCACTTCCTGCCAGAGGTCAGCAGGGATCAGGGGTCACAAAAACGCGGCCGCTGGTGGGGAAATGGCTTGGCTTGGCATCTAACAGACGGATTGTGTCTCTCTTCCTGTGAGCCGAATGGCAAGCACCCCACAAAATGGACAGGGGGGATTCCAACTTCCAGTCCCCTCTCTGTCCAAGCTGAGACCATTGTGTTGGTGAGTTCAGTGACCACCTCTCGGTCACCCCACAGGGCCAAAGACCCATTCAAAGACAGGAAAGAGAAGAACTGCTTACACTGACAAACAGGATATATTTACAGTAGAGGAGTCAATATGTTATTGTTAACTCGCCTCGGTCAGCGGTGGGATGTTTTTGTGACTTTTTACAGATTATAAAACAGCAGCTTTCTGGCACTGTAATGTTCAGGACATTCTTAAGAGGCTCTTATCTAGCCATCAGTGCATAGAGGTTACATGAGCACCAGCAGGTACAGTCATGTCAGTACACCCTCTGGAATGCTGTCTTTTTAAATACTTGAACACCATGATGTTCAAGTTAAATTCAAACCATAATCATTGATAAAAGTAATCCTTTTTTTTTTTAAATCACAAAATAAATATACAGCTCTGGAAAAAATTAAGAGTCCACTGCCCCTTTCACTCACCTTTCCAAAAAAGTCGAAAAGGAGGGTTTTGAGTGAGGAAAAGAGGGTAAAAATGAAGAGACTTGAATTGAACGATTCTTTTCCTCACTCAAAACTTTACATTTTTACTTTTTTGGAAAGGAAAGAAAATGGTGCAGTGGTCTTGCTTTTGCAGTATGTTTTTGTTATTGCCCATTTGTAAAGTAAAGCACCGTCCAATCAACTTTGATGATTTTGACTGAATGTGAGCAGACAATTTATCCCTATACCCTTCACAATTCATCCGGCTGCTTCTGTCTTCTGTCACATCATCAATAAACACTAGTGATCCAGTGCCATTAGAAGCATTGCATTCCCATGCCATCACACTGCCTCCACAGTGTTTTATAGATGATGTGGTATGCTTCGGATTCAGAGCCGAAGCCTTTCTTCTTTTTCCCCCCCATCATTCTGGTACAGGTTGATCTTAGTTTCATCTGTCTAAAGAATGCTGTTCCATTACTGGGCTGGCTTTTTTAGATGGTTTTTGGCAAAGTCTAATCTGGCCTTTCTATTCATGATTGGTTTGCACCCTAACCCTAACCCACTATTTGCCCTTGTGAAGTCTTCTCTTCCTAATAAACATGGATAAGGCATAGCGAAGTACACATTATGAATTATTCTATATAGATGATAACTTTGCTAGCTAAAACATTCACTATCTACATTATAGTAAGCTTGTAATAAAACAGTTTGTGGTTATATTGGGACTGTTTCTGGTGGATTTTTTAAGTATGCTTCCGTGCATGCATTGTGGGTCAGGATAGACAAACACATTTGCTGGCTACAACATACAGTAGTTTGTTACAGTAAGCCTTAACTAAAACTGAACAAGGTTATATTGCGTCTGTTTCTGGCATGGGAAAGTTGATCTACAGTCTTGGTAGCAATTGCTAAATTCTTATAATTTTTCCTAGGACGTTAGTAGATATTAGTAAGCCTATTTCTGGCTAATAAGCTGTTAAAATGGCCAGTGGCAAAAGCCTTGCAGTTCATAGATGCTATGATGGAAGTAAACTTAATAAAAAACGTTTGTCTGTTTAACACAATGCTCAAAGGAGTTAAGTGACTGCTGGAACCTGTAATACCATGGCGCAGTGGTTAAAGACAGTGCCTCTCACGTGGAAGACCTACGTTCGTCGACTCGCTGTGGATTAAAGTGTCTGCCAAGTGCAGAACTAGCCAACATCCCCAGTTGCTTGGCAGTGTCACAGCATGACACCTTTTTGAGGGACAGTAAGGAGATGGGGTCGGATGGCTCTACCTGTATGAGAGTAGATGAACCACAGCGCTCCGGTCAACAGGGCCCCAATCACAAATGCAGCAAAGGCGATCCCAACCACAGTCGGAGTGTCCAGGACATGCAAGTTAGCTGACGGACAGAAAGAGGCAGACTGTTATCCAGTGGTCACAACTTGGTTCGATAGTGCATGAAAGCACTCGACACCGCTGTATTTGGTGAACATTGCAAAATTATGGGATATTCAGAGGTGCGAAAACACACTGGCTGACTTACGTCCTTCTTGTGGCACTTCAGTGTCTGTGAAACAAAAAACAAATTGGTGTTAACATATTTAAATGTACAAAATATTACATAATTAAATGCAAGAACACACCACATCTGAACATTGTGCTAAAGTGTTGATGACACTTGTTGATACGTTAAATGGCTCAGCCCTTATAAAGTGAAGCTGAGCGGCCCAATGAACCTTATCACCATTGGAAACCAGATCCTCAAACGGACACTGTGTTGATATCTGTGGTGGTGAAGAATATTGGAGAGAGATGAAGCAACTCAAAGTTGTATCTAGCTAATAGAATCTTAAAGGGATAATCTGACCTAGAACCAGGTCTAGATGAAAATCCCCTTGCCATTGGTTGTCTCTGAAGGCCCATGGTATCATATTCAATAATAAGCCATTCTTTACTTCTATCCATTATAATTAGCGCCGGTCAAATTCATGAATTAAAACCGGACAACCGAACTAGCAAAGGCTGCTTTGCGTGACACCACATGCCTTCAGATAAAATCACAGATAAAGGGAAATTCACCCAAATGTGATTTTACGCTGAACTATCACTTTAATCCCCGAAATGTCCCAAACAGCACCCACCCACTATTCCAGTCAGTGCACTACGTCTGACCAGAAGAACCGGAATGCAGAGGTGCACTACGTCTGACCAGAAGAACCTGAATGCAGAGGTACACTACGTCTGACCAGAAGAACCTGAATGCAGAGGTGAACCTGCCGACTCCTTACGATCCTCAGCTTTTTTGACCATTTCAAGTTAGCTTCAAGCGTCAAATTATGTTCTAATTACGTCTGACCAAATACAATGGTGTTTGTTGTGTAGAGGCAAACTCAAGAGCAGGTTTGGTCTGGGTCCAAGGCTCCAGCACTATGACCAGCTATTCTGGGAAACAACACCCTTGGGTTTCTTTCCCGCTCAATAGACGATGATATCACCATTACGCCAGAGTTTGATATCACAAGGGATGGCAGTAACATGACAGCCATCCCTGGCTTCAACCTTTTACAGTATGCCTCCCCCCCTTCTCTCCAGACCACTCTGTCACAACCACCAACATCCCTCAATCTCTCCCCTTTCTCCCTCCCTCCCACTCTTCCACCTCTCCAGTCTTATCTGTTCTTTCTGCTCATTATGTAGAGAATGGAAAGTTGACCCGTCAACACCCAGAGACTCCCAACTAGTTCCAGACCAGAGAAGAGAGCCAAAGACATCATGAGGTCAGCAAAACCAGCCCAATGTGGTTAAAGGAGTTCCATCAACTGGCCCTTAATGGAGATTTGTTTACAGGAACATCCTAGTTAATGAAGTGTAGAACAATGCAGTACTGTAACAGAAGACGTTTCCAAGCCAGTTCAGAACATGGATGGGAAGCCCCAGCTTTGGGCTGAGGTTCTGAGTATGGGACGCTGCCCTGTTCCCGCCTCGCCCTAACACGAGGTCCACTGGGTCTTCCTCCCAGACCCACACTGCAACTCTGGCGAAAGCATGAAAGACACCCTGACGTCCAACCGTTCAGCTTTGCCAATGATCTCAGTTGTGCTACATGTGTGTGAGAGATGAGGGATAGGGGGAGAAACTGAAAGTAAAGCTAGGCATATGGTCTCATCTCCGTATGCTCCTGCCAGAGTTGACACTGAACCCATAGCCACTCAACACACGTCATTTGTTTGCGCAGTGTTTGCTGTTCAAACGCTGCAACAGAAGACAAACACTACTTTAGTGTTGTTGTACTTTGTTTCTCTTACCCTCTGACCCCTAATCTTTAAACTGCCTCGCTAAAGTGTGTACAAATGACTAATGGGGTCCCTATGAGATACTTGACATCCAAGGTCTGTCCCTCGAAGAAGCATACGCAGTGACTCGGTTGTGCAACTTACATGCAGTCAGTAAGCAAACAGGCAATGGGTCAACTAACACGCAGTCAGTCAGACAGTTTTATGAGTTTTATAATTACTGTACTTATCACTTCTTTAAATGATAAGGAGATATGGCGATGCTCTAAGTTAGTTGTTCACTGGAAACGTTACAATAAAACCTGCATCAAAATCAAGTATAGGGAGAAACCTATTTTCGTAGCTCAAGGCTGTCATCACTACTCAATGCTACCACTGTCCCTTTTGCTAGGTGTAATTTGGATGACTTTTTGTTTGTTTTCTTTACAGACTGCACTCCCGTATAAAGCGAGGCTGTAGATTTTGCTTTGAAGGATTTTATTTGTGTGCACTAAACAGCAAACAAACGTCTCTCTTTGATTTGTAGATCAAGCTAAACTCATTGGGATCCTGTCCAGTACAGGATTCAGGCTGCTTGAAAGACTGCTTGTTTTCTTTGCCATCTCAGCATAAGAGTTGCCTTTGTATTAAATGCATGGTTCCAGAGCCCAGATGTGGGGGTTTTCATTAGAGCTTTTGGTAAATCTGCGCTGACATTAGACCACATTGCCATGAAAAACGGCTAGTTTCACCTGGCACGGGCACAAGAAGAAACTCACCACTGGCATATTTGGCTTAGTTAAACTAGGATTCAGTTGGTACACACAGTCAGAACCTACTCGGGTAATTGCCCTGTACTTCTGGGTCTCTGAGGGGTAAAAGCAGATGAGGTTGCTGAGGTTTTTTACTTCTAAACATCAACAGTGATGGACACATCCCTTGCCGACAACCATTGTCATGTCTAGGCGAAACATTCAGTCCCTGCAGGAGTAGAGCTCATTTTTGACACAGTTAAATCGGCTGGAACCTTCAGAAGAACACTAACCAATGATGGTATTGCAGTAAATAAGGAACAGGGTGTCTTTCCACGCACAGCCACAGTCTATGTAGACAGTAGTGGTGTTATGATGCAAATTAGATAGCACAGCTCAAACTAAGGGCATTAGTAAACACTCACCCAAGTAATTTGCAGTGGGCACAAGGGCAGTCCTTCATTATCAACACAGTATGATTAGACCCGGGAGTCAAGTAGCACCCTAATCCCTTCCTAGTGTGCAATGTCTGTCAAGGGCGCAGAGAGGAGTCGTGCACAGTTTGGGAGTCGTTGTATGATTCAGTAGGATTTTACACATCCACCCACAGTCCAACTGTTAATGGACCCCCCTCCGCTGTTTGGAAAAGCCCTGGCGTTTCAAACAGAGAAGGGGCTTTCATGACATCATTCCATCTAGGATTGGCTTTCCATCTTAATGAGTACAATGCGGTGTTGGTCATCCCAAGACCCCAGGGGTTTCAGGACCTCCCCAGCCTTCCCCACCCTTGCTCTTACCTCACACACACCTAACCCTAACCTAGAGTGGGGAGCGACCCAGTTACTAAGAGGGTGCGTGAACAAGCAGTTGACTAATGCAGCAGTGAGAATCCGCTGCCAAATGTATCCAGGATATCAGTGCTCTCTGCCGGGAAGCTGAGGCCTCAGAGAAGGGCTAAGTGAAAACAACTGGAGCTCCGTGCTGGATGATGTGGATGACTCCGCTCCTTCCACACGGTACTGCTTGGTCCAACTGTGGTACAACTGGGCTGGGGCCCACCAAACCCCAGCTATGCTTCAATGAGACACACACACACACGCACACACACACACACACACACACACACGTATATTCGCCCACACACTCCGACCGCTAGTAAATCAAGTCCAGATGGGGGGAGGCAGAGGGAGGCGAGGGGAGGGAGGAGGAGGTAAAGGGAGAAAGGGGGAGGGAGGAAAAGGCACGCATGGAGGTGGAGGGAGAAAGGGGGAGGAAGGGGGAGGGAGGGGGAGGCAGCAGGAGGCAGCGGGTGGCAGAGAGAGATGGGGATTAAGAGAAAGAGGGAGACAGGGGGAGGCAGAGGGAGACAGGGGGGACAGGGGGAGGTAGAGGGAGACAGGGGGGACAGGGGGAGGTAGAGGGAGACAGGGGGGACAGGGGG
>JACXGJ010012109.1:0-18538 GCA_016801105.1 Esox niger | reverse complement strand
TTAAGGTAAACACAACAGGGAACAATATGGCAGGATGCTGTAAGCCCTAAATGAGTTGAAGAGGTTACCCATGTGGAGAAGGACAGTATGCCCTTTGTGTCAGGCCTAGGTGGTAATAGAACAAAAGGAATGTATTCTATTGAGTTAGCACAGAGGTGCAGCATTATACCACACCCCTTTGACTGTTATAAATACGAGCCGTACATGTAATTTCTTTAGAGACTCCTCGAATTTTTATTCGGTAAGCATTTGACGCGTCTCTCTATTTGCAAATAAACTACTAATTGTGCCAAGAGAATTTTGTCTCTGTCTTACTCCTTTGAGTGTCTATCGGTGAAATTTCCATCACAGAGACCACACATATGATAACATAGACACGCACAGACACACACGCACACACACACACACACACACACACACACGTTGTGTATAATTGAAAGTCATAATACAGAGAAGCTCAAAAAAGACATAATCCACTTAATCGACAGGCCTTCTACGGTCACAACACTAGGGATATGCATACAGTACAGGGCATATCAGTACAGGGCAATACTGACATCCACAATTGGATATAGTTTATTTGGTTCTTTGGACCAATCACAGTTGCACCCACACACCCGCTCCACATAAAAAAGGCGGGCTGGAGCTCTAGGTACCAGTTCCAGTCAGTGTGGATGGACACGGATCTTCACTGAGTACCTGATCAAAACTGGGACCAGCAAAAAGAGCTGGACCATGAAACAAAGGACCAGACCTCTCTTAACTATGAACTATACTGGCTCCAACAGAAAACCCTGCACATGGTTACTCACAGTCCCTTCATTACCATATACAGACAGGCATGCAATCACATGTTTACCAACAGATCATAAGGTGCATAAAAGTGTCGAAAGAGGAGATTGGAGTGCCCATCATACTCTCTGTTTTTATCCCTCTCCATCTCCTTCTTTCACATTCTCTCTTTTCGAATGATGTGGTAAGTGCCAGACGTGACCGTAGTTACATTTGCTAGAATACGTAGAAAAAATGCAATTTGCAATATTTCATTTTCATTGCCTGCTTGGATACTTCGGGAAATGTGGAGGACGAAAACAATAGACAATCACTCACTGATTCTAAACAGTTTATGGCACGTGTGGTCACACATCATTTTTGCCTGGAACTCAAGCATACTGCAGTTTTAACAAATTCAACCAAACACTGTCCCAAGAAGAAGATATTTATTTTATTGATTTGTCTTCGGGTGGAAAAATAATTTTCATAACATGCACAAATGTTGAAAATGCACAGAGGCGCACAAAACATGTCTGCCAGTGTTTTGAGCATTAAAACGAATATCAATATTTTCTGCCCAACTATCTTCCGGATTAAACCCAATATTTGATGTTTGTCCTCTTTAAAGAGAAGTTAAATAATGTGTTTTGACACAACACAAAGAATAAGCAGTTGTTCCTCCACTCACTGCATGTTTTACACAAAATCTGCAAGTGTGCTGGATCTTAGACCTTTAGATTCATTGCCCATGTGCTTCTCAGTGTATGAGAGCAAATCTGCTTTAACTGGGCAATTGTTACTGTAGACAAATCTGGTACAGGTGTGTATGACTTTAATGTAGCCTTTTGGACGGTGAGAAATCCTGAGTGACCCGAAAGCGGCAACATAATCACTTTAAATGTGTTTTATTGACAGCTTTTCATAGATTAGAGCCGCAATAATCTGTCCTTCTCCATCCATCTCATTCCAATCTGTTATTTTTGGAACCAGGATGCTACCTTTGGATTAGTAGGTGTGCAAGGTTTTTCCTTTGTGTGTGTGTGTGTGTGTGTGTGTGTGTGTGTGTCTGTGTGTGTGTGTGCATGTGTGTGTGAATGTGTGTGTCTGTGCGTGTGTATGGCATAAGATGGGCATAAAACAGACTGCTGATGGAGTGTTGTTAAGTACCAGCCAAATGGCTTTGACGCTGTGCCCCAGCCCACATGTCCAACCCAAGCCCTGTACAGGGAAATGCTGATGACATTCAGATCTCCTCCAGACAGGAGCATGTTATCAAAGACACGTTTCACGCATAGATTACTTTTCGAATTGGTCTGGGCTGGAAGTAAAAGACACAAAATGTGCAGGGCTCAATGAAAGATGTAGCAGAGACACACGCTGCAACAAGCATTTGCATTAAGGAATTAATAAATCAGTGTACTCTCATCCGAAAATAGACATGTTATGACATACAGTACCAGTCAAAGGTTTGGACACATCCACTCATTCAAAGGTAGTTCGTTTTATTATTTCCCACATTGTAGAAAAATTGTCAAGAAATCAAAATTATGAAGTAACACATGGAATCATGTAACAACCAAAAACATGTTAAACAAATGAAAATACAGTTCATATTATATGTTCTTCAAAGTAGCCACCCCTTGCTTTAATGACAGTTTTGTACTCTTTGCATTCATTCAACCAGCAAAATTAGGTACTCACCTGGAATTCGTTTTAATAAACAGATGTGTCTTGTTATAAGTTAATTAGTGGAATTTATTTGTATCTTAATGTGTTAGGGTGGGTATACAGAGTGTGACAAGGCAGGGTGGTTATACATCAAACCATCTGTCATATCCTGGCACGGCAGTTATCATATTGGAGTTAATTACATATGAAATGTCATTCTGTATTCTTTTCTTTTTCAACTCTAGTTTGGTTTTAATTTACTTTTGTGTCTTAGTTTTTTTAAATAGAAGTCCTCCATTCGCACTGTGCCGTTTTCCCTCCTTAAAATGCCACACCATCATTATTCCTGTGCTATAGTATTATGGCAAAAACAACTCAAATAAGCAAAGAGAGACAAGTGTCCATCATTATTATAAGACATGAATGTCAGTCAATCTAGAAAATTTCAGAAACCTTGAAAGTTTCTTCAAGTGCAGTTGCAAAAAAACATAATTCACTATGATAATACTGGCTCTCATGAAGACCACCACAGGAATGGAAGACTGCTGAGGATAAGTTGTTTAGCATTACCAGCCTCAGAAATCAGCAATTCATTGCACCTCAGATTGCAGCCCAAATAAATGCTTGAGAGACTTCAACTAACAGATACATCACAATATCAACTGTTCCAACGTGATTGTGTTTATCAGGCCTTCATGATTGATTAGTTTCAAAGAAACCACTGCTTAAGGGCAACAATAATAAGAAGAAAGTTTTGGCCAAGACACTTGAGAAATGGACATTAAACCGGTGGAAATCTGTTCTTAGATCTGATGTGTGATGTGAGATTTTTGGCTCCAACCGTCTTGCCTTATGGGAGAATGTAGAGTGGGTGAATGGATGATCTCCATGTGTGTGGTTCTCACCGTGATGCATGAAAGAGGAGGTGTGATGATGTGGGGGTGCTTTGCAGGTGACACTGTCTGTGATTTCTTTAGAACACACAAGGTACATTCAACCAGCTTGGCTACCACAGCATTGTGCAGTTATATGCCTTCCCTTCTGGTTGACACTTATTGGGATAATAGTTTTTTGGACAATGACCAAAAACTAACCTCCAGGCTGTGTAAGGGTTATTTGACCAAGAAGGAGAGTGAAGGACAGCTGCATCAGATGATCTGGTCCCCACAATCACCCAACCTCAAACCCATTGTAGTTTGGGAAAAGTAGGGTGGAGTAAAGGAAATTTGTTGGAACTCTGAGTGAAGGAAAAGCAGCCATCAAGTGCTCAGCATATGTTGGAATGCATTCAAGACTGCTGGAAAAGGTTGATACTTTGAAGAATCTAAAATTTAAATGTATTTTGATTTATTTAACACTTTTTAGTTACTACTGTATATGACTACAAGAGTGTTAGTTCACGGTATTGATGTATTCACAATTTTTCTAATGTGGAAAATAGTCAAATTAAGAAATACCATTGAATGAGAAGGTGCATCCAAACTTATCACCGGTACTGTATATATTATGTTGCTTGCGAGTAAGCAGGTTTACCATTAGTATTTAAACAGGATTGATATAACTGACCTTTCCCCTCTGCATGTGGTCATGAAGCTAGAGGCAGGGAGAAAGGTGGCCCTAGGAAACAATTACCATCTATCTGCCAATGTATATGTCCAGCTAATGTTTCAGAGGGAAATGAATAACAATGTTACATAAGTGGCTGTGATCAAATGCACACCCCTCTTGTGACATGATAAAGATGGTGGTTTTTAAGTGTCCCAAATGTTGAGTTCACATGCAGCTACGGGACTGACAAATCTGTGGAACATGCATTACAATTAATACAATTAACATGGCAACCACCTTTTCATTTACTCTTCCACAGAAGAAATGTACCATTCTTCTGTGTGAACAGAACCCGTCTGGTCTAATGGCCTCATTTTACATTGTTAGTATGGAAGCAATCTTACACAGTCAATCTGCATTTCTGAAGGTAGTTCAATTAAATATAAAAATGTCCTCAGTTTCATTGTTCCTGGGTTTAAATATTTTTCAGTAATTTACCCTAAAAATTAAAATTATTTAGTGAGAAAAAATTTTACATTTCCTTTTATGCCTGGGCGCATGTTAATGATTAAATTACATTTTCCGTGTAACAATTTCCATCTGAAATTATTCTGTCTTCGATCGGCATCTAGCAAAAAGGGAATGTGCAGGTCTAGAAATCGTTCTGTTGCTGCTCATTTCATGGCAGTGTTGGCAATACTAAGGCTGCCCTTTGCTTTTAAGTCAATAACGTCTGAATAGGAGTGTTGTATTATCTCTGGTACATTTATAAAATAGTAGCATGTAACTCTGCTTTGTCTGATACTTTTGTGTCTGTTGCCAGATAAGACAGTTTGCAGTGTAACATTTGAAAAACACATGTAGTCAGGGTTGTTTTGGCAATCTACTCAAGTGCAATGGTACTACTGGTAGCTCATTATCAACCCGTTAGAGACCTCTATGTTAACCGTGACGATCCAACCTTCAGGCGTTAGACAGAGCATTCTTGTTCTAGATTTACATATGACAAAGTCCCACTGGTCATGGATTGATAATAAAAAACACAGACCTCAATGACCTGTTAAACCTAAGTGGAAAACTCCAATACGGCCTGACGTACAAATTGAGCTAGTGGCTGCCTCTAATGCACTTGTGGCAGACCGCTACGTGGTTGTGCAGGACTCTGTCACACATGATGAAACATTGAGGACAACACTTCTTAGTATCAAGCTCAGACAATACTGCAGCATTGATAGATACTGCAGTGAAAACTGGCTGCTCTGGATTGGCCTCAGGCTGCAGGGAAAACTGGCTGCTCTGGACTGGCCTCAGGCTGCAGGGAAAACTGGCTGCTCTGGACTGGCCTCAGGCTGCAGGGAAAACTGCCTGCTCTGGACTGGTCTCAGGCTTCACAGGGAAAATCAGTGGTCCGGACTGGTCTCAGGCTGCACAGGATATTGTCTGCTCTGGATTGGTGCTGTCCACTCTGTCTCTCATTCCATGTATAACCATTCTGCTTTTGGCGAGGACATTCTCTGCATTTCCGTTAAGCCAAGCTTATCGGTAATACCATCAAACTAGCACTCTGGTAACCTGCTTACGCACTTTACCCACAGTTAAATGAAGTGGAGTCTTTTGCACAAGTGGTTACCAATTGCAGCTCAAATAAGGACATGATGCTCTCCAGCATAT
Organism: Esox niger; assembly: GCA_016801105.1. Classification (NCBI taxonomy): domain Eukaryota; kingdom Metazoa; phylum Chordata; class Actinopteri; order Esociformes; family Esocidae; genus Esox; species Esox niger. The sequence continues at coordinate 12,877 of JACXGJ010012109.1, read as the reverse complement.
CAAATACACCAGATATTGTTGTTACAGGGCGGCTCATTTGACCTCTATAAGGAGCAGGCCGTTGCTGTGAAGGTGCTGAAATACCAGCCCATCTCGTTACGCCTGAACCGCCTCAGCAATCAGTACCTGCTTTCAGTGATAGATATTATGGAGCCTAGGCCAAGTACACATAGGCTGACTGTAAAAAGCTAAGAAACAGGCGAGACTCTGCTCTGTTTCTGCGGTCATGGAAAACCTTCCTGAGTGGAGGAGGTGCTATAAAATGATCCTTACAAAGGTCTTTATGTTGCAATGCACATAAAGACCACTGTAATCTTTCAATCCCATTTGAATGCACATTTCATTTGTGGATTCAAATAAACCATTGAAATGTGTGTTTGTGTTAATGTGTATGCGAGCAAGAGAGACAACAGTGTTTTACTTGTCTTTTTTGTGTGCAGGGATATAAATGGGTCTGAATTGAATTTTCTGCTAGTGCGGATAAGGGGATATACTGTAGCTAGCATTCAAAATCTGCTTCCCATATGTGAAAACCAATAACTCTTCGGTACAGTCAAATATATCACAAACGTGCTCCAAAAATTTGCTGAGACAAGAACATAACCTAATCCAGATCAGTATCAGGGTGTTCATGATTCTCTGCCTTCCGTCCTGGGAAAAATCAGCCCAGACCAGGAGCTAAAGTTACCCACAGTACAGTTGGCAAAAAATATTGGCAAAACAATAAACAAAATATTGAAGATGACAATGACTCCATTTTGTTTCCTGTCATGGTCCAATGGCTTACTGTGGCTTTGTAAAAAAAAAAGTTCCCTTACTGGGTGCATAGATTTTCATGAGGGTATGGCTTTATTATTTCTCTGGTTATGTACACTGATGGATGGTTACCAGTGTTCTCCAGTGCAGTATGTGATGACTGCTGTTTTGGGTAGCAGAGCAATACTAACTGCCATCACTTGGCCTCATACTTCTAATATATCATTAATCTCAGAAAATGTCTGTTCTCCACTCGTATGGACGATTGATTTAATTTTGAAGAATGAATTTGTCATTTTAATTAATACATTTTTATTAATTGAAAATATTATCTAATGGGAAATTTGGAGACTACATTTTGTTAAGGTGTGAGATAGATTATATAATTAAAGGGTGGTATTGGTCGCATATGTTTAAACCCTTCAGTGTGTCCCTGGAGACTAGGATTCTGGGAAAGCATAGCTTGTATTATATACTGTTGTTTTTCTGCATAATCATCACTATTTCTTGGAGGCATAAGGCTGTCATACTTGTCTCCAGCAGTCTTCCAAATCTGTGTGCACCTCCACTTCCAGCCAATGATGAGACTCCCCACAGGGATAATGACATCTAGGAATGGTTCCCAGTGGATGTTCCGCGTTTAATCCCACCCAGAGCCCAGCCTCCAGGCACTCAGCAGAGTAAGCCTTAGTGCCGTTGAAGGCACCCCGACATCCAGACCTGTCACTCCAAACTGTGTGACAACTATCATAGCGCTTTAATCAAACACGCTTCAGAGTGTTCTCTGGGACGTCCCGATAAGACCAGCTCTAATGACCTACAGTTTATTCAGCACCATCTATGTCATAACACTTCTACGGTGTAACTTTTTTGTGCTCCTTATTAAGTTATTATCTACAAAATACATACACACTAACTCTGATAAATAAAGGCGGGTGAGTAATTGCAGTGTTTGCCACATGGTCTGCAGGCCAATGAATCAGGGCCTAGCTGTGCACATCAAACCTTTGATACATTTTATTAAATTACAAATAAAACAGCTTGCCATATTCATAGATGCAAATATATGCAACTGGCGGTGAAACCATAGGAGCCTGGGTGAAAAAGGTGATGGCAGGAGCTACGAGTACCAGAGGACTTCATTTGCATCACCACAGTCAGTGAAGTGAGTCGCACGAACACCTTCAATTAGGAAACAATTATCATTCATGAGCTTGTGCAAAGCTGTAAGATTGAATTGAAGTTAGTAGTCCTCTGACTGAAATAAAGTATCACGAAGCGCTTTATTCGCTACGCTCCACAGGGTAAATTTCCCTCAGCTGGCTCATCCCTGCACTCTTCATGTTGTCAGTTATACTCACAGACACCGAAAGGCAATATATTAGAAAAACGGACTAATGAAGTCAACATTTTGTCAAGCTTCAACCTGATATCATCAACTAACATAAACAGAAAAATAATCAAGTGTAACAATTCAAACCTGGGTGTCTACGTAGCTCTTTTGCCTAACGGCAGCGCTAAAGCCCTTGTAGCTGTTTTGTGTAATATAATGGCATTGACCCTAATGGCAGTGGCCTGCATGTTGAGTTATTATTGTTATGCGCTAAGCTCCCAGGCTCTTTCACAACACTGGCAGCCTGGCACGCCCAGTTTTTAGGGAAAAAAATGAAGAGAGAAGTGAGCTGTGCATGTTTTATTCAGCCATGGCCGAGTTCAATTCATAATCGAGCTTGAGTTTTAATTTTAAAAAATGAGTGCCGGTGGTAACATCCTGATAAATGGAGACTCGACCCGATCCAACAGAGCCTGAGTCCACAGTGGGAAAAGAGGTGGGGAGGAGGTGTTGGGCCCAAATCTTCAGACAGGGTGCTCCATTTCACACAGCACGCATGCAGTAGGAAGGAAGTGTATGCAATGTAACATTAATTGACAGATGCTTATGGAGAGTTTTTTATTATGGACCAAGGAGGTTATATAGCTACAACACTGTTGGGAAAAGGCCAACACAGCACATTTCAGGTGAATTTATGTATTTCACTTTGGTCTGACCCTCCCAATATAATCATGGCTACAACAGAATCTTTTAAAAGAGAGGTGTTTCAAAAAAGAATTTGAGAGAGTGCTAGCGGGAGAGGGGGATGGATTGAAACAAAGATAAGGAGGCATGACAAATGTTAGATGTGTGTGCACATACTAAGGTGACCACATAGAAAAACACACACCTTTCCTCTTTATGATTCGCTCACCCTCAATCCCCCACTCTGAAACAGACACACACACACACACAGGCACACAGTGGTATCTAGATCATGGCTTGGCAGATTGTGCCCTACAAAGCTACGGGGTATTATGTTCCTCATGTCACCCTGAGGGTTTCCCAACTTCATAAGACATATAACGTCTCCTCCTCAAAGAAGCCTAATCAATGGCAGCAACGTGCCTGATCTGCCCACCCCACGGGTGCCATCTCTACAGCCTGCAGCCGACTCCCCAGACCCATGAGTCAGTTCTGGGAGGGCAGCCAACCACCGCCAAGAAGCAGACCCAAGGGAGACCTTGATTGGACATCAAAACGTGAATGAAAGCGAGATAGGAGTAAAAACGTTGAGCCTTTTGTACACTGTCCTGTGTATGTTTCTTTATTGCCTCATCTTAAAGCGTCAATTAATCTTACAGAAATTTGCAGAGAGACTAAGGTAGCAAACTCTTATCTGAATATCCGAAGGCTTATGATTTAAGGTTTTTAGAAAATGTCCCATTTACTGTTACATGGTTGTTTTTGTAGAGCCAATGATCACATTCATACTATCAGAGGAATAACCTCTGTGTAAATGTAACAATCTGCTGATGATGGATCTGACTGTTTATGTTCTGTGAAGTGAGTCGCACCAAAAGTCCACCTCCTCTGCCCTCATACAAGCCCCAGCTGCACCGCACCCTAGTTCTTCTCTCAGCCACCATCTTTAACTCCCCCCATTAGCCTGCCACCACCCTTCTCTGGTCATGGTTAATTAAATACCAGGCTGTTTACTGCCCATGCCAATTGTAACATAGAAAAACACTCACTGATACATGTTATAGCCATAAATATAGACTCAGCCTCTCCTGACAGAATACTTCAGTGATCCAGTATTGGGCTAAATGTTTTTTGCATGTTTGATAGTATCGGGGTATTTTACAGAATTGTATACTTCTGAACAATACAACTTAGAAATATGCTTTATGTGTATTGCATAACTTAGAGATGCTTACACTAATTCAAAAATAATGTTAAACCCAACCAAACTAGACCAGAGAGTGAAGTAGTCCAATTTATAAAGTGTTCCTTTACTGTATTAAGACTGTATCAAAATTGGGACAGTAAAGTCAAAAGTACAGAATTTCACCCTAATTATTTCTGTTTCAACAGTTATGTTTCACAAACTATGACTTCCATCTGTTCACGTAAGGAAGCATAAGTATAGGAACAATTTAAATTAAAGTAACATTACGAAATATTAAACATATTACAAACTTGCAGACTCCCTTGCATGCAATTTAAGTAGGGAGCCTACAACGCTTTGACATCAACAAAACTCTTGTTATCATCTTTTGAGATGTTTACCAAGCATTTACTGCAGCTATTTTATTAAGTTGCTTATTGTGGGGACTTTCTAAATTCAGTCTCCACTTCAGCAAGTGAAATTCATGTTCAATCAGATTTAAATCAGGAGATTGACTTGGCCAGTTGAAACCGTTCACTTTTTCCCCCTGATTAACTCCATGGATGCATTTTGTGTTTTGGGTCATTTTCCGGTTGCATTGTTCTCTCCCAATGAATCTGGTGGCATTTTCTTGCCCATTGAAAGTGTACAGTTGCATTCTGTTGCTCCCAACATAAGTCACATCATCAATAAAGTTAAGTGTGCCCCTTCCAAAGGCAGCCATGCATGCCCATGCCATGACACTACCTCCACTAAGCATCACAGATGAGGTGATTTTGCTCCACACTTGCCTTTCCATCACTTTGATAGATATTTACCTTTGTCTCTTCTGTCCAAATAACTGTTCCAAAACTGTACTGGTAGATCTTAGCAAATTCTAAACTGGCTTTTCCATTTTTGGTCCTGAGCAAATGTTTGCAATGATTTTTGCAATCCTGTTGCCACAGTCTTCTGCAAACATGTTTTTTAAACATACTATTTTGGGCTGGATGTGTAATTTGTTGTTTATATCTGTATAACCTCAAGTATAATCACTATCAAACCTCAGGTAGCCATGTGAGCAAATTTGATTACTTGGGGTACAATTTTGCACATACAGTACACAGCACACCATTTTCACAACCAGTGGCCATAAATCACTGAATTATATTTTTATTAATAATGTTTTTATGTAATTACAAAAATTCTGAAACACCCTACTTGCTAGTTACATTTAATTAGCTTTGTAGCTAAAGTATTTGCAAACCAGTTGTTTTCTAACTGTGTCATTTACATCGCTATGCAGCAGTAAATACAAGATCAAATCGAGGTGGATAAACAATCATTTTGTTTGCTTCCTATAGAAAGATGTTAGAAGGATGAACATAATCTAATGTATATACTCAAAATATTGAAAGTACTGAACTTGAAGTTTGAAACTCAGTTGAGTTGCAGATAAGCAGCAGTTGTGTCAAAATTGTAAATTACACTTTCATTTAATTTCATTGCTGTGACATCAAACATTTTATTTCATCAGTGTAAAAGTTCCGCTTTTTTTAAACGGCAGCCTCATCATGTGGAAAAACACAGAGGAATATTCCAAATATTGTATGTAGGCTATTGCATCTAGGAAAAGAGCCAATTTCTTTTGATAGAATTAATTAAACCGCAGTCCATCTCAAAGCTTCAATTTGCCCCTGCAGACCACAGCCTGAGTGTAGTGGAGCAGAGGTATTTTGTGATTTTACATAACATTACTTTTTAGTCCTGAAGATTGATGACAGTAAAAAATTGTATGATAATCACATAAAATATAACACTTGTCCTAGCATTTTCAAATGGGTGTTGTTCCTATGAGCAGAAACTGTGTTCACTGTGATGCTATGGTTATTCTCTGCATCTTCCTTCAGGTCAATTACACAATATACACACAGGACGTAAAGATTGATGTTTTTTTTTACTTCAAACGCATACGCGACATTTAAATAAACTTGGTATGTCTCAAGTTATAAGCAGCATGGCTAGACATTTTATGACCAGGAAAACCCAGAACATGACAAAAAACTGATTTGGGGATATTGACTGGCATTTCCAAAGCTCAGCAAAATCTGAAAAACGTTGTCCACAAAAACGCCTGGTGCGTGTGGGAAAAACCCTGCTGTAGGTACAGTACAGTCATGTATGTGCTTATAGGCTTGTATATACAGCAGCTGGAGCGTCAACAGACACCTCTCAAGCCTCCACACATTACTGTACCAAGTCCTGTCTGGAAGTAACAGATGTCACCAAAGCAAATGTTGGAAACGCAATGCTCAGCTAATGATTAGGTCTCCAGGCGCTTTTCCAGGTGACTTATGTTCCTCTGGTTGTGGAGACAAGGATGAGTGAAGGTGTATTGATTCCGGTTGGCAATGGCAATCCAATCAATTTTGCTCTGCTCAACTTGTTTCAGGTCAATTTAAAAAGGTTATGCTGGTAGATCCAATTAATATTTGTTGATAGCATTACTTCTGCAATAAGAACAATTGCAGCCAATGGTTTCTATGTTATTATGCAGCAATCAGTAGTTTCTTAAATAATTGATAAGCCAGAGTAAAACTGAATGAATTTCATAGTATTTTACAATAGAAGAAAACAACACAGCAGCCATTTGTTCTTATATGTCCCTAAATTATACAAATAGGCCTGCAATATTTTAATAGAATTGTTGATAAAACAATACACGAAATGTTTACTCTCGCAAGCCATTAAATAAAAGCAACACAGCAACCAATAACAATTCTAATTCCCTACTCTGAAAAAAAAACATATCAGGAAACAGTTTTAATTTCTCTACAAACTATTTACAGAAATGTGCAAATAACTATCCTTTTGTCATTCTGCATGTTTAATCACTCGATGGTTCTCTAGGTTTCTCCATTTTATGGATATGTTAAAAGAAAACAACGTGCAACACTAAACAAAATGACATAAAAGAACAGATGTCAATTACTGAGTATCCGATGAGAAAAAAAAACAGGCAATTCAGCAAAGATGGACAAACAGTATAAAATGATATAAAACACTGCAGCAATTGTCAAGACATAGACAAGATATAGAAATCCATGTGAAGTAAGCCTTACTCATCCTTTAATGTTTAAATTAGGTTTTATGACAAGGGTGAGGCAAGAGAGTGATTATTTTAGAATATTCCAGACTATTTTTAAGATCAAAGGTTGTAGCTGTATTGTATTGCATATGCCATTGCGTGTCTGACTCTGACATGTGTTGAGATCTACGCTTATATGTTGTGCTGCTCCAGAGTCTATTTTTAAAAAGCTTTGATGACTTAGTAAAAGAAAAGGCAATTTAAAAAGGGTTCATTTCCACCAGTTCAAATTGTAATCTACTCTTCTGCTCTCCATCTGCTTCGAGACAGTTCTCTGCATCAGTCAAAAGAGAAATAAATCACGCAAGAGCAAAGCCGCAGAGCATTTCAAACATAACAAAACACGCTTATGATAAAGGCTACAGTAGCACAATAAAGAGAAGAAATCCCATTCGTAATAAGTATACATGTTAAGCTATTGTTAAGGCAGATTTAATATGCCATTGTCCTTATTTTGAACTATTATCCTAAAATGTCATCATTTGTTTGTCGCTGCATTAAAACATTGCAGAGAAAGTAACCTAATGTAGACCTAATAGCCTCTTGCAGGAAGATACTGATATTCAGTCACTGTCAAGGTAGGAGGAGTTTTAACGTAGTAGGGGAGAATGAGGATGGTTGTCACAGTGTTTAGTTTTCACTGTGTTTATTAATCAACATCTACGGGGAACTAAGTAGACATTTCAAGATAGGTTATCCGTGTGGTCAAGTCAGGATCACTAAACAATTAATGGAATAAGCATTTTTCAGGGGTGTTAATAACTATTCACATGCTTCTGATTTCTTCAATGGATATTTTGTGTATGATGGGAGTATCCATAAACCATAGCTTTTTAATGAAAACAGAAAAGGGTGGGAAGGCAGATGTAGAAATATGCAATATCCTCTTCTGCATTTGGTATTAACCTACACATGGGCTATTATCGTTATGAGCTCTGTCTTGGTATTAGCCTGCATACTGGCTATTATCTTAATGAGCTCTGTCCAAAACAAGACTTAAACCAATCATAGAAGGCTTTGTTTTACAAGTTTAGACATCAGAGTACAGCACTGTAGAGCACAGGTCTGTTTCTTAAGTCCTGTCCTAAAATTTACCAGCTGTATACATTGTTTTTGTAACTCCGGACAAGCTTAATGAATTGAATTAGTTGAGTTTGTCTGGGGCTACAACAACATATTTTTTGGATGGGGAGGACTAGTTCTGAGACACACTGCACTAAAGTGCAATACAGCAAAGTAACATACTCTATTGCACTGTACAACACTATACTGTACCATAACTGATTGTACTGTTCAGAGTTTTATTTGACACAAAATTGTGTTGTTGCTCATGGGTCCTCTTAGTGCCGAATTAAGAAATCCTAGGCACTGGATCAAAACATAATTTATTTAGTGTTTTTATTGAAAGCTTCTAGACCTTGTAAACCCTTTTATGTTTAATAATGTACGTCTAAAGTCTATAAAAGAAACGAAAAAATAAAACAATACAGTAAAAAATGTGCTTCCTGGCCCCACTTTAAGTCTAGGAACCAACTGATTTACCACAGAAAAGCCCTTGCATTAATCAGGCCTAGACGACAAAACAAGAAATAAAAACGTGTGATCTAAGTTTTCTTCTTTTGTGTTGAACCATTGTCAGACAGCTTCCCAACCGGCCTGGCTGCAAGATAAAGTGACTGAGAGTGCAAATTAAATTAGCAAGGGGGAGATGTTTGAAATATTATTGAATTCTGCTGAAAGTCATCAGTAGAAACATTGTTTTCAAATTCTGAAACCACTGAGTGATTTTGGGTTGATTGTTGCACATGTCTCAGCTGAGTACCATAGAGAAAGATCAAACCAATAATACATGTTTGGCAATATCGGCTAAAAGAGGATATTCACCTATTTAGAAACAATGCAGCCAGTACAGCTGTTTAAACAAAATAAAAGTTGTTTAAACAGCTGTGTTTAAACAAGACAATATACTGAAAGTTGCCTGTATTCAGGCAAACAAAATACAAAATAGCAGTTAATAATGTCGAATAATGAATTTAAAATGAACAGAATAACATTTCGCAAAATATCGTCTAAACGCTACAAAACATATTTAGGCTAGATTAACAGTAAACAAACCCAACAGTAAGATCCAAATAACCACCATATAATGGCGTATAATTCGATGCATATAAATCCAGCTGTTATGGCGGAGTATATGCAACTCCCAGTCTCTGCCTCACACCAATGGAGTTTTTAGGATAGGATGCATAATGATCCTCTTAGCATAGCCAGGGCAGGTAGGTAGAGCCCTGACTTTCCATTGCATTTGATGAGTTTGCTCAACAGTGCCTTTTTCTGCATTCTAACAAGACGAAACATACTTTGGCACACACACACAATAAGTAATTTCTATTCACTTTTCAATGTCTAGGACGATGCAGCCCTTTCGCGTTAGATCTTAAAATGTCTTCGTTCAAACAGTTTTTTCGCGTTCGCTTCTTACTCTGTTGGCGTGAAGGCGGGGCTTCACCTGAACATTGAATTCTCGCACCCGATTAGCCATGAATCACATAATTATAAGGTGGACTATATGGCTAGGCAAAATGTATACATTTAAACAGAATAAAAAACTGTTTTCACAGGTTGTATCCACGTCACTGTTGCCATGGTCACAAACATATATTGATGTGTCTGTGAAAGTTTACTCTTAAGAATCTGTAGTGTATGCCAAGCGATCTGGAGCTCCGCAACATTATTGCTGATGGCATTAGCTTCGGCCTCCGTAGTTTGATGTGGCTGCAGTTGCTCATTGCTCTCCTCATTTGTGTGGGTACTCAATTTCTGTTATATATATATATATATATATATATATATATATATATATATATAGTAGCTCTAATAACTATGTATGTATATATATTTATTAGAGCTAGCTATAATAATGAGGAGGGTTTATCTGCAGACCACAATTCGGGGGCATTTCGCTTATCTACTAAATTATTTGAATCGGATATTCGAATAGCTTGCCAGAGACAGAAAACATGACAACCCTTATAGCTACGTTTAAAGACAGCTAGCTAGGCGAAGTGGTAGGCTACTTATTATTTCTGCCGGGGACATGGGTCGCTATAATTACCTAAAACCTACCGTGGAGCTACGTACCGAAGCTTTCCAGCTTGCAGGGCAGCTGCAACTCAGCTTCAATCGAATCCTGGTTGCATTGTATTGACAGTGCGTGAGCCTTCAGCAGAGGGTGGTGCAAAATGTTCCCGGCCCGGAGACTGACATGTGGATGTCAAACACGGTTGCATTGTCTCGCACCACGCGAGGCTTAGGCCAGCTCGAGTCAATTCGGGTACGTTATAACTAGCTAAAGATGCATGATGCACCTGTCCCTATATGCAAGCAGGCAAGATCAATTTATGTTGTATTTTCATATGCACTATGTTGTCATTATTTAAAAATGTGAACAAAATAATAATTTGTCATTGCCATGTTCTATGCAGTGAATTGATAATTTACACTCTCCCTTTATAGTTTATTGATCTCTGATTAGTTTTGAACTCCATTCACCTGGTTACTTAAATCTTAATTAAATACTTCCCTAGTGGTGAACACAGCCAAACCCAGTTGAGTACTTTGTACTTTGTGCACCTCTACTTCTATGTGATTGTTGTGATCTTTCATTTCATTTGTCAAGATGCGTTGTTGACCTGGGAGATGCTGTTGCCTGGGTAAATGCCAACATGGGCCTCTTCTGAGACCGGGTAAAAGACTTTCCCCTAAATGATGAGGAAATACAGGGTGCTGTGCAGATGGTCACAGAGGCCTCAACTCTAGAGGAAGAACAAGAAGCCCTCTCCCCATTCATGTTGTTGTATGATCATTTTGAACACATAAACATGGACGAAATAGACAAAAGAAGACTTAGTGATTATTTTGAGCTTCTCTGTTAATTATTTTTGTTGATGAGGATGTTATTAACTGTCTTTGTCTTTAAACCATCAGCTATTGCTGGTTTCCACACAACCAAAAATACAAGATCCAGAAAACACAACATCAGTTGTTTAGCAGGAGTAAACTGGACAGTGTTTTGGAAGTGTTCACCTGGCCATACAGCATAATAGGAAGAAACCAAAGCCTACAGAATCTGGGCAAAGCTGAATACACAGTACACATAGAAACAGTTTTGTTTTTTCAGTGTTGGAATGTAATTTTTGGAATATTTGCTCTGGTGATTATAGGTTTGATTGATTGTATAACTGGCATATCATACATTTTTTTTTTAAGATATGCCATTAATTTAAAGATTTTGGGCTACATTGATTGATTTTCAGTAATGTCAATTGTGCTCTTTTGGACCTGTTCTACTTGTAATTTATGTTATTGAATCACCTTTAAGGATAAGAGTTATATAAGACCTCAGATAATTATATTCCTCCCAACAATGTTTTATGTCCATAACCACGTCATCAGTCTAGAATAAAAATGTGCTTGTTCGAAGCACCCCTGGAAAACATTTTATTTATTCTAAACAATTGTAAACAGATATTGTCCTGACCGCCACATGATGCAAATTGAAACTTTGTATGGAATTTTCTATAGCCACCTTTCTGCAACTGGCTATAGAAAATTCCATACTTCCAGTTACCAATACCAAATGTCTAGAACATTGCTGTTAAATTGAATAGTGCAAGTCAAAGGAAGGAGTAACCATTACAATGATTTGTATGAAAACTGTTCTGATCTACACAGCAGAACCCACAGGTCTCATCAAAGGACCTTCAGAACAGCTGATACTGAAGTTGTTGCTCACAGGTCCACCGCACAATGTACCTTATACAGCATGTTCACATTTGTGTAATATGTTGAATCTATGGAAAATGCATAAACTGTAATCCTGTATAAACTTGTGCAAAAGGGAGGCCTGTTTCACTTTGTAATGTGTAGAGCTCAGATCAACTATATTGTAACTGCAATAAGCAGCATTCTCAACCATCAACCTCTTATGATAGCTATCTACTGTATAACATACAGCCAAGCAATGGCTGCTCAAAGAAAAACTGACCATGGCAGGCATAGTGAGTATGACTGTGCATGTGTATATATGCATGTGTCGGTACTATAACTGCGCTCAGCAGTTTTCTAAACCACCAGTGTCCTATTCTTGACTGTAAAATATGTAAATATGTATTTTCCAATCCAAAATAGGCTTTACTCTTTTTTAAATTTGTATATTGTTTATTTTATTTTATTTCTGAAAAAGAACTGACAAACTACTACAATCAACATATTGTTTTACAACCAACATCATGTGGCCTGACAACCAACATTGTGTTGATTATTTTCCATGGACCAAGTATGGTTGGCTAGTAACCCCATGTTGGAATAATATATGAGAATAAAGACATTGCACATTTCCTTAAAATTGAAATATAGTGTATACTTGTGCTGAGAAACAGAGACATTTGAAAAAGTAAAATTTGACCTCCATCTTCTGTATTGAAGTTAATAAAATGATTTATTAACATTTTTGATTTAGTTGAATTGTAAATTATTGCTAGTTCTCAGAATGCAGCATCGTCAGCTGTTCAGTTACAGTGGGGAGAACAAGTATTTGATACACTACTGATTTTGCAGGTTTTCCTACTTACAAAGCATGTAGAGGTCTGTAATGGTTATCATAGGTACACTTCAGCTGTGAGAGACGGAATCTAAAACAAAAATTCAGAAAATCACATTGTATGATTTTTTTAATAATTAATATGCATTTTATTGCATTACATAAATATTTGATACATCAGAAAAGCAG
>JACXGJ010012108.1:0-18539 GCA_016801105.1 Esox niger | reverse complement strand
ATGGTGGTGGTGGTAATGTCAACAGTTCCGTGTGGTGGTGGTAATGTCAACAGTCCAGTGTGGGGGTGGTGGTAGTGTCCACTGTCCAGCATGGTGGTGGTGGTAATGTCAACAGTTCCGTGTGGTGGTGGTAATGTCAACAGTCCAGTGTGGGGGTGGTGGTAGTGTCCACTGTCCAGCATGGTGGTGCTGGTGGTGGTAATGTCAACAGTTCAGTGTGGTGGTGGTAATGTGATGTGTCTTGGGGATGCATTGCTGCCTCAGGACCAGGACTACCTGTCATTGTTGACGGAACTCTGCTCTGTATTACACTAAAGTAATGTCAGACCATCCGTCCATTGAAGGAACTGCTCTTTGTCAGATCACACTAAAGGTGTGTAAGACCATCCGTCCATTGAAGGAACTGCTCTGTATCAGATCACTAAAGGTGTGTCAGACCATCCATCCATTGAAGGAACCCTGCTCTGTATCAGATCACTCTAAATGAGCGTAAGACCATCCTCTCCATTGAAGGAACTCTCCTCTGTATCAGATCACTAAAGGTGTGTCAGACCATCCATCCATCGAAGGAACCCTGCTCTGTATTTGATCATGCTAAAAAAGTATCAGGCCATTCGTCCATTGAAGGAACTCTGCCTCAGTATCAGATCACTCTAAAGGAGTGTCACGCCATCTGTCCTTGAGCTGAAGCAGACCTGTGTCAGGCAGCAAGACAATGATTCAACACACCCTGGTCAGTCTACATCAGAATGGCTGATAATCAACAAATTAAATATTTTGAATAGGTGTAACTGTCAATGGTGTCCTGTGTTACTCATTAGGCAGTGCATGTGTTAGATTCCCAAGAGGGACCAGTACGTAAAATGCGGATTTTTGTACTGTAAGTTACTCTGCAAAATGTCAGGCAACGTTTTCTGCTCAACTAATAACACATACTATCAGATAACTGGACATACCTTAAACGTGCAGTCGGATCACAGAATCAACACAATTGAAATTGGCAATGTCTTCCAAAAACACAATGTGACCTTACCTTGTCTCAGTCAAATAACCACTAATCATAATCCCAGTCAAAATAAATTCAGGTGTCCAGCTGGCAATGTTGAAATTGACTAGAATTGTTTAGGGTCATGCAACCGGAGTGGCTCTTTAAAAAGGTTGAAAAAGGTAATATTTGTTCCCTAGGCCTAATTGCAAAATGTGACAAATCCCCCCCAAAAGCTGTGCTTCATAACATAATACTAATTTAGATGTAATTGCTGATGGTAATAACTTTCACACTGCAGTTTTAATTTGCATAATTTATGGAACTGCCGTACTCAAGACATACATTGTGTTCCGGCCTGAAGCAAAGCGGGTGTAACTATCATTTCAGGCTTGCTGTGTGTTTTATGCTAATCCAATAACACATGCTCTTCAACTCATGCCAAACTTCATAAACGCTGAATAAAGGGTGATATAACAGCTCCATATGTAGGGTGCACTAGAAAACTCAGGGACACTGGACTCGTGATACTATCAAAATGGCATTAGAATTCCATAATCCCATCACCCCTCAGCACTTTTCTTACGCACACACACTGACTCACACACCAACGCACACACAAACTGGCGTGACATCCATGCCATGTGATCTTGCCAGGCACTATGCCAAAGGCCAACCATGTCACTTACCAGAAATCTCACAGAGAGAGAGAGTTTACATGAACGAAAGAGAGAGGGAGAGTGAGTGAGAACGAAAAAGGAAGGGAGGGGAAGAGAAAGGGGACTTTAGATTTGCTGAAAGCTACTTGTCAGACCACTCTACAACAGACACTGAAGCAATATAAAACTTGACATCTTCAATGTTCTTGAGACTGTAGGTTCCCAGTCAAATTGAGCACATGAGTTAGTTATTATGTTAAATGGTTCTGGAGAGCATGTTTACAGTAGATTGTCTCAGTTTTTGGAAGACATACAGAAATGTACAGAATGAGCCAAAGCACCCAAATGTCCAAAAAATCTACTCATTGTCTAAAAACGTCAGACACGAGATTATACTTCAAGTCAACAATTCCTTCTCCGACGAACTTGCCATTCCTGCTTCCACTGCGCGTAATGTTATCAAGACGTTTAAGGCCTATGCCACTGTAGTCAACCTCCATGGATTTGGCTGCATGAGTTAACTTGAATGCAGATCACAGGAAAGGATTATTCAAATTGTGGAGAAAGCACCTCAATCCAATGCCGCACAGATTCAAGTTGACCTTCAGACAAAAGTGACAACAGGTTTAAGTCACACCATCCGTTGTCAACTCAGTGAATGAGAGAAAAGGGTAAGAAAGCTTGACTGCAATTTGCCAAAACAGATCTTAACATGCCACAATCCTTCCTGGACAATGTCTTGTGGACAGATAAAACCAAATTAGAGCTTTTTCGTAAAGCACTATGTTTACAGAGAAGAAAATGAAGCCTTCAAAGAAAAGAAAACCCATCCCAGAGTCAAACATCGAGGAGGTTCAGTGATGTTTTGGGGTTGCTTTGCTACTTCCGATGGTGGGAATCTTGAACATGTGCATGGCATCATAAAATCACCAGAATACATTGGCATTTTGGAGAGCAATGTTTAACACACTTTCAGAATGCTGTGTCTTTTTCAAAGGTTATGGGTGTTCCCACAGGACAATGGCACCAAACACACTTTAAAAGCACCCAGGAACGATTCACGTCAAAACACTGGACTGTTCCGAAGTGTTTTTGTGATGTAAAAGAATGAGACAAAGATATATCATGTCAGAACATTTTCCACTTTTAATGTGACCTATAACAATTTAGTTCATAATGTGAACTTTTTATATCCACTGTATATATATACATATATACAACTCAGGAAAAAAAATAAGAGACCACTGCCCTTTTTCTTTCCTTTCCAAAAAAGTTGAAAAGGAAGGTTTTGAGGAACAGAAGGATTAAAATTAAGAGACCACTGCGAATTAAACGCTTCTGTTCCTCACTCAAAGCTTTCCTTTTCAACTTTTTTGGAAAAGAAAGAAAAGGGGCAGTGGTCTCTTAATTTCTTCGGGAGCTGTAGGCTATACGGCTATATATATATATATATATATATATATATATATTTATATATACAGGGGAAAAGCTAAACACACATGTCAAGCATGATAAGGCCACATAGTACGACAAAATCCATTCCATATCTAAATGACTACAACTGTGTAGTTGACCTCGGGTGACCCAGTGATTGAATCAGCAACACTTTTGATCGAGATCAACTGTACGTTTGGTACAAAAGATGATGTAATGGGAGAGGATGTATGCCTGCACTGTATCACGTACCATGCACATTATCATCCTATTGCCTCATTATCATCATGAGGATCTCTATAGGGCCTCAGTCAGAAGCCAGATGAACACTGTTAAGGGCCTTTTTACACAGACCCTTGGTAGCATGATTTCTCCCTCCCCCTCTCACGAAGTGCGATAGCTAAGCCAAAGAACGAAAAAGCCATAAATCAACACTAGGTGTCATTTTGCAGTGAGCACTGTAAACAAAGAACGAGGAAATCTCATCTCAAATATTGGTGTTCAAATAAACAACATTTACTCCCACATACTGGAAGTTAAATAAAATATTTCTTCTCATTCCAAGCACCAATATATACTGTAACTATAAGGCTGAATATTTATATCTCAAAAACCAGACTCAAAGTACAGTAGTTCAAAAAGATGAGAAAATGTTTCACTGGTAAAGCAACATTGTGGGTGGATCCTACAATGCTGGAAAATAAACATGGCGATGTAAGGTGTAAAGTAAACCTTCCTTTAAAGCTTTGTGATAAAGAGTCTCCATTCCTCTCCCCCTTCCTCATATTTCAATTTGTGTGTATGTGTGTTTGTGTGTGTGTGTGTCTTCTCACCACCCCTTGGCCCCCTGTGGAATGTTTTGTAGTGTGGGCCTATGGAGGGAGGGCATCCCAGGACACAGCACACACAAATACAGCTGTTGAGCGCCATCACAGCACTTGGCAGCCGTCCAAGTCAAAGACAGGCGACGGCGAAAGCCTTGCAAGGAAAAAACACTTTCCATGTATGTGGTCTTAAACATTAAAGATAAAAACCTGGCAGTAAAGCTCAATGACCTCGCTGACTTGCTAGCAATAAAGCAAACATTTTTGGAAAAAAAGGTGTCCCTGTGTGAATCCTAACGACAAGCAGGTTTGTACACATGCCTACCGATAAACCCATACACACTGAGCATATAGGTTTTGATTGAGATCATATGTAGAAAGTTAGTGTTAGTGTATTATCTTTTTCTTGTTGAGTATGACAGCTCAGATGATTTTTACAGTGCAAAGAGCTGCTGTGTGAAAAGCAAACCTGTAGTCTTAGAGTGCTGGAAGCCAGCCATGGTAGTTACACAAATACACACACAAGGCAAATGAGGCCAACCTCCAACAAGACACCACCCATTCAATCTCATGTAGATGAAAAAGAAAACCGAGACCCTAATGTGTTGGAAAGAGAAAACAGAAGAGCCATCTTGCAATGCACTGGTCTATAAGGAGTAACTAAACAAAACAAAAATTGTGTGTGACAGTAATATAGCAAGATAGACTAAATGCATGATCGAGTAGGAGAGAGAGACTACGAGAGAGAGACGGAAATGAAGAAATTACCACGAGCCACATGTAAGGCACAACCAGTACAGTAGGCATTGTGTGTAGTCACATGTCAGGGGCTTCAGTGACGATGAAATCCAGCTAGGCCTCAGGTCAGGGGAAGTATGTCACTACCAGAGTAAATGGCTGAAAATCTGCGATTATGTCAAATTACAATCATTTCTCTTTTTTCTGATTTTCTTTTATCGATTATGCAAATAAATATTTAGCCACAAACAGCAAGAACGTAGCCTATTGAATTACTTTAATTAACAATATACTATGCACTGTATGTATGTTTACACACATAATTTAGGCTTAAAGTATGTACATAGATGAAAAAGATATTTAAGCACATCCATGAAACAGCAACAGAGACAAATAGGAGGCAAACTCTTGATTATTTATAAGCACTTCTATTCACTGCATACTATTAAGTCCAAAGGCCTTGATGGTCTAAGGTTGATTTCTGTTACATGGTAATGGAGTAATGGCATTTAGTTGTCTCTTAGGTTCCTTATAACAGTGATTATGACTCTCAAAATTGTGAATGGAATGTATGTTTTTCATGTATAACTAAAATCATTTCATTGGTATATGCCTTACAAATATTTTAATAACGGGAATATCCATGAACAATTATGTTTGTTGCAAAGTTTTAAAGACTCTTATTTGAATTGCACCATGCAGAGTACTAACTTGAACCATTGGATCAGTGCTATCTGAATTAGTTGCCTATCACACCCACATATACACACATACACGCAAAGGTGCAAATGTATGCACACGCAGACACACTCTTACTCAAAGTGATATGTTGTTCTCGAGGCATATAATGCTGAGGTTTGTAAGAAATGTTGTTTGATCAGGCTGGAGGAGGGGTGTTGATGTATACTCCTCAGTTGATAATGCTCACAATAGACATTTTGAACATCTGAAGTGCTAACTTTGGTGAATGGCCCTTATCCCCTAAGAGCAGTGAAAGAAAGGAAGTTGGGACTTAATATTAATTTCCTGGAATGTGATAGGTCTTAGTCAGACAATTAAGACAGAGAAAATTATAGTCCGCGTGAAATTACTGTGATTATATAGAAAATACTTCATTCTCATAATAGACTGTAATACGATGTAGATGGATGTTTTTTAAAAAAAAGGCTGGTCCATTTATGACTCTGTATGACGCCGATTTCCTGTTGAAATGGAATAAGTTACTATCTAAAATTGTGACAAAAAAATCATACTTAGTGGCAATCAAACCCACTATGGTGTGGGTGGCCACAAGTGGTAAGAGTGTTTAATTGCTTATAACTCCATGTTGGAATAAGATAAGGGGATAATTTCTTCTTCTTCCTATTTCAACCCAAGATCTTGGTCCTCCAATTGATGTTGAAAGGAGTAGGATTTACAGGTGCTGAAAATTAAGCAGAAGATAGGGTGTCTAAAAAAGTCATCTTTTGACCAAGATAATCCTCAAAATAAAAAATGTATTACATGACAATTAAAAGTAATCAAAACAAAAACAAAAGTTAGGTTTATTGGATGATGTCACTGTATAAACGTTTTAAGGCATTGCAGCCTAAATACTTTTTGGGCTTTACCATGGGTGTCGCAAGTGATTTGAAAGTTCATTCTTATTTTAGTGGGAGGGAAGTAACATTTTGTTATTGTTGAATTTTATCAACAACAATCCTGTGAGGCATGGCTCCAAATTGAAGCAGCTACTAAAAAAGCGAATTACATATTGTATCTGAACTAGCAAGCTATTGGCCTCACTGAGAAAAAAGAATATCCCTTAAAAATCTGCTACGTTGCGATTGTCGAAGGAAGCAACAAAAGAATTTGCAAACACAATTTCTTTCATGGCAATTCGTTATGTAGATATGTTTACAGCAGGGCACTACACTGTAATTATCTTTTTAAATCAGTCTGTAAAAATGTTAACATGGTTAACTGGAAATTGATTTAGGAAGATAATCACTCCTGTAGTGAAAATACAAGAAAATGCAAAGGTTGTACTTGCAATGGTAATAAAAACAACATTTTTAAACAATTAAATGTATTGTACCTATGGGCAACAAGGTTAATATGCCCAGTTAAATATTACTGCTATTAATAAAAACATGTAAATTAAATATAAATATGAATTGTGCTAGATGCTGAAAATCTATGGTGTAGCATTACACCAATTAAGCAGAACAGCTCACGGCTCTGACGGGCTACATACCAAACCAATTCAGTTCCACATGCAATGTCATATTACTTTTATAATCCAAAAAATGCAAAGCAATTGAGTTAACATTCACGTAGACTTTGTGCTCTTTGTAAGGCTTTAGACAAAAACATGGGTATCTCTGTGAAATGAAATTATATATTTTTTTTATAAAATGTATACTGTATATACAGTGGATATAAAAAGAATACACACCCTGGTAAAATGCCAGCTGTTTGTGAAAAAAATTATAATATCAGAACATTTTTCACCTTTAATGTGACCTATAACATGAACAATTCAATTGAAAAACAAACTGAAATCTTTGAGGGGGAATAAAAATAAATAAAAACCATCGCCTGGATGCATAAATGTGCACACCCTTAAACTAATACTTTGTTGAAGCACCTTTTGGTTTCATTACTGCACTCAGTCTATTTGGGTATGAGTCTATTAGCCTAGCCCATCTTGACGTGGCAATATTTGCCCACTGTTCTTTACAAAAGCGCTCCAAATTTGTCCGATTGCGAGTACATCTCCTGTGCACAGCCCTCTTAAGATTACCCCACAGATGTTCAATTGGATTCAGGTCTGGGCTCTGGCTGGGCCATGCCAAATCGTTAATCTTCGTCTGGTGAAGCCATGCTTTTGTGGATTTGGATGTGTGCTTTGGGTCGTTGTCGTGCTGAAAGGTGAACTTCATTTTCAGCTTTCCAATGGAGGCCTGAAGGTTGTGTGCCTAAATTGCCTGGTATTTGTAACTGTTCATAATTCTCTCCACCCTGACTAAGGCCTCGGATCCAGCTGAAGAAAAACAGCCCCAAAACATGATCCTGCCACCACCACTTACAGTGGGTATGTTGTTCTCTGGGTGATGTGCAGTGTTTTTTTTGCACCAAACATACCTTTTGGAATTATGGCCAAAAAGTTCAACCTTGGTTTCATCAGACCATAACACATTTTCCCACATGCTTTTGGGAGACTTGATGTTTGTTTTTGCAAACTTCAGCCGGGCTTGGATGTTTTTCTTTGTAAGAAAAGACTTCCGTCTTTCCACCCTACCCCATAATCCAATCATATGAAGAATACAGGAGATTGTTGTTACATGTAGCACACAGCCAGTACTTGCCAGAAATTCCTGCAGCTCCCTTAATGTTGCTGTAGGCCTCTTGGAAGCCTCTCAGACCAGTTTTCTTCTCGTCTTTTAATCAATTTTGGAGGGACATCCGGTTCTTGGTAATGTCTCTGTTGTGACATATTTTCTCCACTTGATGTTGACTGTCTTCATTGTGTTCCATGGTATATCTAATGCTTTGGAAATTCTTTTGTACCCTTCACCTGACTGATATCTATCAACAATGAGATTCCTCTGATGCTTTAGAAGCTCTCTGTGGACCATGTATTTTGCTCTAAGATGCAACAAAGAAAATGTCAGGAAGATCCTTAATTTGTGAACTTAATTTGTGATTAATCTGAGTCACTTTAGATGATGGCAGTTGTATTATGACTTCTATTTAAGATGAGTTTGAATGTGATTGGTTAATTCTGAACACAGACACATCCCCAGTTATAAGGGTGTGTGCACACTTCTGCAACCAGGATATTGTAAATAAAAATGTTTCCCCTTCTAAGATTTTAGTTTGTTTTTCAATTGAATTGTTCATGTTATAGTTCACATTGCAAGAGGAAAAGGTTTCTGACATGCTTTATCTTTATCTCATTCTTTTACATCACAAAACCCTGGCATTTTAACAAGGGTGTGTAGACTTTTTATATCCACTGTATACACTATCCTACACACACTTACATACAGTGACTCACAAAAGTATTCAGTAATGTATTAAATTGTAAACAGAAATTTACTTGTGTTTTATTTCAAATATCTCAAAATCAATTATTGAATGGTGACTTTGAAATATGTTGTGAATTAATTGTAATGAAAAAGAAATATCTGGCTTTCAAAGCGATTGAATCCCCATTTCAGCATGCAGTGTGATTTTGGCACATTCTTCGTGGCACACTGTAAAAAATAAATCATAATTTGGTGCTTGAGCCACTCCAATGTATCACTGCCCTTTAACTTGTCCTTTCCTCCAAAGCATCTGACGATGCAGGTTCTCTTGCAGCATTTCCCTTTATTTTTATTCCCTTCATCCGGTGTTCCTTAAATTTTTTAAATATACTTTCTCTTGCTGATGAGAAGTCTCCCCAAAGCATTATGCTGCCACCATAATGCTTCATTTTCTGGTCAAAAAGTACTATCTTAGTATCACCTTATCACAAAATATTTACTCACACTGCAGCTGGGTCACTTCAACTGACAACAGCTGACGGTCATGCTTTCAGATGCTTTTAAAATAACGTTTCTTTCTTGAGACTTTCCGCTTCAAGTTTAATGCAGAGCTCTTTATATGATTGATCGGTACAAGATTAATCCACACCCAGCCACCAAACTCTGTAGCTTCTGCAAATTAATTGTTGGCCTCTCTGTGGCTTCTCTCACATGTCTCCTTTTTGTTTGAGCACTGAGTTTCGATTAAAATCCTTTTTTGGCAGAATCAAGGTGCAGTTTCTGAATTTCTGTGTTCACTGGGATATCTAATCCCTTGGATGACAGCAATTTTAAAATGGTTCAGTGGAGGCCAATCAGACAGATGTTTCAATACTTTTGCAAGTCACTGTATATTCCAACAACAACCGATTAAAAGGTTTTGGCAAATGTATATATGGATACATTTAGAAGGTATAACATATTATTAGTCGACACAGAGACATTAGTATACACAGTATAAGTACCAATAATTAGATTTTCAACATAATACTTGTGTACTCCCTCTAAAAGGTTTTAAACACAAATTCATTGCAATTTAACCTTTTAGGTTTCAATATTTCTCTTTGCCTGTTGGCCAAATGTAAGAATACAATGGCTAATCACAAAGAATTGGATATGTAAGACAAACCACTGTATTAGGAGATGAAATATGACTTTTTTAAACAATGTCACTGAATTATTAGAGAAATACCACTCTCCAAAGATTGTGAATAAGAACAATTATATTTGTTACAAAGTGTACCACGATATTGAAAAACGTAATGGTACTTTTGTGGTATTTTGTTCACTACCATTGGAGGAAAATACCTTGGAATTGGTAACCTACAAATACTCGGACATTTTCCTGCTATGATAGTAGCTTAAGAACCATTTTATTAAAGCAGATTTTTGGTTTTAGAGTTTATATGTTGTAAGTTATGTTGATTGAGAACACATAGTCATTTACAGCAAAATCACTGGGAAGTTTAATTGCGTTTATTCCTCACTACACCACTGCTTGGTTGTACTTGCAAACTTTAAGCCAAAAACCCAATGTGCGTTTTCACCCACTGTGGACGAAGTGACACCCTACAGTAGGCAACAATGTATACAAGCACGTTGTCCCAACCGTTACAGTCGGATACAGTTTGTCTTATTAGTCTCGTTGCTGGTGATACCATAACTTTATGCTACCCAGACATGAATAGGCTATGGAATGTACGTGTGGTACTGGTGATGTCGGTATCATTTTGTTATAATGCGTTTTTGGTTGGACTTAACCAATGACGCAATTACCGACACGCCACTTTCGCCACACTCATCCTGTCAGAAATATTTTGTCGACTAATATGAAGTGACATTCAAAATGTTTTATATGTTATAGAGTTATGCTCTTTGGCAAAGTAACATTTCAAAACATCAGAGCCAATTCCTCTGTTCTAACACGCGCATTACATTTCTCGAAATCCAGTTGTATTCAGTCAGTGTCATCAACTCATAATGTTCCAACAAAACCTAAGATTTACGAAAGTATATGGCTATTCGAAATAATAAGGCTTCTAAAAAGTGAAAGTGTTTTTGTAATTTAGGCCTAAATCACTGTCGCCATAATATATGTAGCCAAGCGATGCACATGATAGATGAGCAGATTAAATCTAAATTACGAAGAACTAAAACATGGAAAAACCATATGCGTCATACAAACCAGCCTACATATGAATCTAGATGAAAGCAAATGTTTACCCGATACGCCGCTCCTCCATAAAAGGGTGCCGCCACCAGGCTTGTCCGCACAGAGTAATTTCTTCAGTAAAGTTTTTAGGGTCCGTCTGTAACATTGGCAAACCCCGGGTTCACCTCGTTTGCTCGCTCCCTCGGTCTTCTACACCGCCCGCTCGCACCCCATCTCTCTCTCTCTGTCTCTCTTTCTCTCTCTCTCTTTCTATCCCTTGTGCAGGAAGTTGAATGCTGCTCACATGGAAGCTATATTATTAACTGTGCGCAGGCCATAGAGAATGATAGAGAGATCATACTTACTGTACATCAAATTATTGCGTCTGTGAGCGCACAGCGAGCGCCATTGATGCATTCTTCCAATTAAAATAGGGATGTTCATTTGCTCAGTTATTCATTCTTTTTTGTATTGTCGTTGACAGTCGTGTTTACTTTTTCTGAGTGGCACGTTCATTTGATCTCACAGTTATTTTAGTATACTAAGAAAACATTATTATTTACAGCTACAACTAGGACCTGCTATGCCTCTCAACACTTCTATCGTGTTCCTTCATGATCCAGACAAAAAATGAACTCATAATTGTATAACTTGCTGCAATTAATTGATTATTATATGGTATCAATGACTAGCTTTGTTCATCCATAACATCAATCAAATCAATCACATTTATTTTATAAAGCCCTTTTAACATCAGCAGTTGTCACAAAGTGCTTTTACAAAACACCCGGCCTTAGAAGCAAACAACAGCAGTATTGAAATTAAGTGGCTAGGAAGAACTCCTTGAGAAGACACATAGAGAGGAACCAGGATCAGAGGGGTGACCAGTCCATACATAGCCTGCCTCTACTTAATACTCAAAGTCGAGTGCAAATATATTTTGGGGGGTGCCAGATTTCATAAACAATGTATTTCCCTTATAAAAGTAAAGTAATTGTGACATTTTGAATTGCCATTTGTAATTGCATTTGCCTTCATTGCACATCTATACATCCCACTTCTAACATACATTATACTTAATACATGTACATAAACTGCTTTCATCTAGTTACACTTCTGGTTAGATGTTAACTGCATTTCGTTTTACTCTACGTGTACTGTTCAATTACAATAAAGTTTAATTTAATATAATATAATCAAAGCATGTCTGTCATCTTAGTATAGAAACAAAATAATACAGTCAATACTGTAACCTCTGGATCTAGTCTATCATGTAGCATTCTGTTTTATTACTGGTGCAAACCTCTGCACATTATTGTCTTTAATGTATTTTTGTTGGCACTGTCAATGAGCCAGTGACACCTTTTATTTGAAGTTTGTCTTGTAGGAGGGACTTTAATAAGTAAATATTTCTGTTATCAATTAATTTAAGTGAATAGCAATAGTGTGGGATGGTGCTCCAAAACCGAGGCAGGAATCTGGCAGGAAATGATGGCATGTCTCAAAAACCTTCCCAGCGACTTGTGAAAATATGAAAATATGTTTTAATTTCACCAGTTATATTTTTGGTCTAGTTAACTTTAGCTTTTCTAGCTAATAACAACACTTCCATCAGTCTAAATTATTTTGATGATGATGAAGGCTACTTAATATCACCCACTTAAACAATGTCAGACTATTTCCCAGCATCTAGAGTAACTCACACAAATCATTATTTAGCTCTGTTTAAATCAAACCACGTATAGGAGACAAGCTATCTCAAACAAATTTGCTGGGTTTCTTTTGTTGGTGTTACTGTGTGCAGTTGGCACACACGTGATAGAACAGAACCAATAACTTGTCCAGAAATGTCCATATTTTTTACAAGTAAATCAAGTACAGTATACATAGTGACATTCAAGACAGAGGTAGGATGTGTTGGGGGATCAGCTCATAAAATGTTGCCAGATTAGGTAGAACCACCAATTTCTGACTGTTTTCCGATAGACTATGGACTTGTGTCCAGAGGACCTTCTGCAAATGGCAAATCCAAAAGGGCCAGATATGTTTGTATAGAAACATCTGTATTATCTGACCTTAAAAAAGTAAGGTAGCATGTCTTGTACATCTAAATAAAAACATTGTAGTGTAAAAATACTCCTGTTCAGAGTTAGGTAAAACTTCGATTGACAACTATGCCCCCAGTCATTGAATGTCTGGCAGAGCTAAATGTTCTGGTGCCAATACAGCAGTTTGAATATTTGTTAGATTATCTTTTTGTTGTTCATTTTGATTGATATTCTTTATATATTTTTTATTTCAGACCTGTTTATCTGTCTACAGTAATTTTTTTTATTGCTTAGAAACAAAGCTCTGGTCACAACCAGACAGCAATAATAAAAACACATGTGTCATGTATGCCTAAAAATAACAACTAATAGCATTACTGAATAAAATGAACAAAGCCATTTAAAGTATTTGTCCTTTTGACTTAAAAAGTTAAAATAGTAAAAAGAACCAAACTTCCTTTGGTATATTTGAATATTTTCATTTTCTATTTAGGGAAAGTACAACTCGGTTTGCAAAAAATGTGGGACGCTGGGTAAAATGCAAATAAAAACAGAATCCAATTTTGTACAAATAATTATCCCTGTATTTAATTTGAAATAGTACAAAAACTACATTTCAAATGTTGAAACTGAGAAATGTTATTGTTTTTTGAAAAATACATGCCCGTTTTGAATTTGATGCCAGCAACACATTTAAAAAAAGACGGGGCGGTCATATTTACCTCGGTGTTGCATCACCTCTTCTTTTCACAATACTCTGTAAGCGTATGGGAACTGAGGAGACCAATTGCTGTAGTTCTGAAAGTGAAATGTTTTCACATTTTTGTTTGATATAGTGGCTCAACAATTTGGGGTCTCTTTTGTCATATTTTTCATATCATAATGTGCCAAATGTTTTCAATGGGTGCTTTGATTATATTATATTAGTTTTCAATGACCACAGGCAGGCCAGTTGAGCACCTGGACTCTAACTGCAGAGCCATGCTGTTTGAATACGTGCAGAATATCAAGGCCTTCCCTGACAAAGATATTGCCTGGTTGGCAGCAAATGTTGCTCCAAACCCTGTATATATGGATCAACATTGATTGTGCCTTCTCAGATGTGCAATTCACTAGTGCCACGTGCACTAATGCACCCCCATACCATCATGGATGCTGGCTTTTGAACTGTGAGAAGAAGACGGATGGACCCGGATGGACCATCTCCTCTTTAGTACGAAGGATGCGGTGTCCATGATTCCCAAAAATAATTTGACATTTTGATTTCTCAGACCACAGGCCAGTTTTCCATTTCGCCTCAGTCCATCTTAAATGAGCTCGGGCCCAAATAAGGTGGCGGCGGTTCTGGATCTTGTTTTCATATGGTTTATTTTATATGGATTCTTCTTTGTGTGGTAGAGATTTAACTTGCATTTGTGGATGCAGCAATGTACTGAGTTTACAGACAATGGTTTTTGGAAGTGTTCCTGCCCATGCAGTTTTTTCCACTACAGAATTGTGTCAGTTTTTAATGCAGTGCCGCCCGAAGATCATGGCCATTGAATATTGTTTTTCAGGCATACAGAGATTTCTCTTGGATTCTCTTTTAATGATGTAGATGATGAACTGTAGATGATGAGATCCTATAACTCTTTGCAATTTAACGTTGAGAAACGTTAGTCTTAAATGTTGCACTATTTGCACGCACAGTGTTTCACAGAGTGGTGAGCACCTACTCATCCTCACTTCTGACAGACCCATCTTCTCTGGAATGATCTTTT
This sequence comes from Esox niger, assembly GCA_016801105.1. Taxonomy (NCBI): domain Eukaryota; kingdom Metazoa; phylum Chordata; class Actinopteri; order Esociformes; family Esocidae; genus Esox; species Esox niger. The sequence continues at coordinate 3,887 of JACXGJ010012108.1, read as the reverse complement.
AATGCCCAGTCATGTTACTGACCTGCAGCTAATTGACCTTATTAGTTGTGTGATATTCCACCAAGTTGAGTTTATTAGCATCACACAACATTTACAGTCTTTTGCTGTCAATCTACCAACTTTTCTGAAACATGCTGTGGGCATCAAGTTCAAAGTGGGCATATATTTTTCAAGAAACAATAAAATGTCATTGTTTCAACATTTGAAATGTTGTCTTTGTCCTATTTTCTATTAAACATAGGGTTTAAATGATTTACATGTCATTGCATTCTGTTTTATTTCCATTTTACACTGTCCCAGCATTTTAGAGACAACGTTTCTTTTAACGCTTGGCTATGTGGGGGATCTAGCTTCAGGCATTAATTTAAAACTTATTGATGACTGCCATGTTTGCTCACTATCATTCTCTATGGTGCAGACTGGCATTCTACAGAAGACTTTCATTAAAGACACATGAGTTGGCCACCTTAAGCGGTGTCCTTGTAAGCAGAAGTTCTTGTTTTCAGGGGGGAAATGGAAAGAGAGAGCCTTTGACACAAATTCTACATATGGGCATAAACAAGATTATTCAACCAGTTCTCCACATTTATTAGAAAGGTTGAACAGCAAAGAAAACTTCCCTCTACTGTTTTTGATATTCTGATTAAGACAACTGTGTAGAAGATCTAGTTTCAGGCATTCTCCTAACGGCTACAACATTAGGTTTATTTTGGAAATGTACTTAAAGGTTGCCTACTGCCACCTAGTGTGTTGTTTGAACAGATACAAAGCCAAAGTGGGCAATTGACTACCGGCTTCCCCTCTGCGTTTCTGAAACATGTACATATTCCAATTTTAAAAGAAAAATTGAACTAAAAGCCTCTGTGAATCTCAGTGTGGATTCTTATCCAGCCCCTATGCCCTACGCTCTTGCTCAGAGTACCCTCCATGGTAATGTGTTGCTGAAAAAACTTGGAGAGTGACTTCCATAGAGTGGCTAGGGGTGTTATAAACACAAAAACTTGGTGCATTGTGGATATGTCACATATATTATAAACAATGATCAAAGTATTTTTAACAGTAAAGACCCAAAGAAAAACACATAGAGCAGAATAATTTTAAAATGTTTTTATATTTATTCATATGCCCTTCCTGAAAGGCTTTTTAAGCATAATGAAAATGTTCAGTGCAATGACCAGAATATTAGCTGAAACTAATAAACAACAAAACAATTTCCATTTTACATTCTCTTCCACATACAGCTGTCCACATGAACCTTCTGAACAACAGCTTTGGACAGATACTGTTACTTGTGATATTACAAATACTGCCATTGATTTATACATATTTTAATAATGGCAGCATTTTACAGCTATAAGAGCAGTAGACCCCTCACTATGAATGAGAATCAACCTGTTGAATTAGTAGGGCTGCCTGTCTAAATGCAATCCAAGTGGCACAGAGTAAGAACATTTCCGGCTAAGCTACTCACACACATCCTCCTTACTGCCTGTATTCAGTTAACACAAAAACATACCTGAGCTGGACTCCTCTCTCTGTGCCATTAGTTTTCTTGTTTCTTTCCTTATGTATTCAGCACCAATCTTATATGACAACATTGGAAAGTCAACTCTCTAACCATGAATGGGTTAAGTAATGAGACTTTTACTACGACTAGGGACCAGATGGTTTCCTGGCCAGGCCTTATGCTTCGATTGCAGGAAAGGGGAAAACACAGACAAATGATAGTTTGAGTAGGACCTCGGTACTTTTTAGGTTGTCTCAGGACAATGACTTTGCAATGAGCAGTGCTGCACAGACATTAGGACGTTTTTCCCTCTCATAGTCACACACAGGTACTGTAGCCACGGGACCAAAACAAGAGCTGAAGTTGGGCAATCAGGTACAATGTTCTTGGGTTTTGAGAAAATGCAGCCTCCACTGTTTACTGAATCTGTTATTTCACTATGCATAACTTTAGAGATGCTGTCTGTGACATTTGCGAATAAATCTTTTTTAAACCTGTTTTAGACTGGATGTGTAATATATCTGTAAGTAGAAAGCCATGAAAATCCAAGTTATATATGTATGTACATTACATGGCACACATTCTTTAGGGCTGGTTTTGGCTTGACAGTGCCACTTTCAAAACCTGTGGCTCAAAATCCTAGAATGCATTTTTAAGGGAAAAAATTATGGGAATATGGTGTGTGAAAACTACAGGCCTTACACATGATCACTGAAAAATTACACTCCTGAATATGTTTTACACCATTCTTTTAGTCTGTCCTTCAGATCAGTCCTAGTGTAGGAGGAAAATAAGCTATATAAGGTCATTGGGCCATAGCCACAAATCACAGTGGTTGTTATGGTTGGCACAGATGTAGGTCTGGCTGATTGGCTATTGTGTTCTGAGAGAGGCCGAACAGAATGTTCTCTCTGTGAGAGGGATTCTGGGACTAAATGAGGACTATAATCAAAGTCACTCACAGTAACTTGCACTACAAGACTGGACACCCTCTGCTGTGTTCTCAACAAGTAAAAGTTCCAGTAAGGAAAAGGAGAAGCCTGTGACAACTTGCACTTTTGGGCGTTAATAAAAGCAACACACTATCTTAACTACTCCTCCACACTGGATTGGCTGAACATCAGAAAAGAGAACCTTCATATTTATTTTAATAATTTAGAGTAGTGTGGGATCTGATTGCAGCCATTTCCTTAAAGCCTGCTACATGTGGTTAGACTTGATAACAGCTCAAGCAGCAGGCCTTTTCACCATGCTTATCATGGGTATTATTGGCATCAGAAAGACAATGTGCCTGCATCATACACACACAATTACTCATCCAAAAATGTTTAATGCATGGTACATTTGCCTCTGGACTCAACAGAGAAAGTATAAAATAACATAACAAAAGTAATGTAATAGCGAGTCAATTCAAACACTAATAAGAACCTATCCTTTTATATAGAATTAAACATTTTGCCATCCGATTTCCTATAGACAACAAACTGCTTAACACCTGACCATGTGCACTGTGCATCACTTAGGTGGAGGCCTGTCACGGTCTATAAGCACGGTCAAGTTTGTCACCAGAAGCTACATGTCCACAAACACCATGAAGCACCAGCCCAAGCCTCCCACCAGAAACATGGTGACCTGCATACTGTAGATAAACAGGTTGTTTAGTACCCCAAAGTCAAGGCGCCGGTGTCCTAGCAACAGGAGGATGACGGAAAGCTTGTACTGCAGTCGCAGGAAGATCCGGGCGCACACGTACTGCAAGCAAAAGAGAGCTGACAGGGTCACCCAGAGGAGAGAGGTCAGAAGGCTGCAGCCAAAGTAGAGCAGGAAACGCAGGAAGCCGTACATGCAGCGCGAGCGCAAGTACAGGTCAAAATTGTTGTACTTGGTGCGCACGAGCTGGGTGGTACGTGCCGGCCCACAGGCCGAATGCATGCAGGTGGTGTGTGGACCATGGAAACTGCGCACCCGCCGAGGGATGGGGATCACAGGCATGAGTGGGGAAATTGAGGATCTGGCTTCTGCTGGGAGTCCCTGTAACAGGCCTCGTCCTCTTCTTTAGAATTGGTGATGGATATCATTATTGGCTGACTTTTATTGCTTAGGAACCCTTCACTAGGAATGTAGGCCTTTGATTAGGTTTATTTGGTTTACGTCAATATCAGGATCGCAGACCAGGCTCTGCAAAATGTAACAACATACATTTCTTAATGTATTAGATCACACCCACATACTGTAAGTATATAAACAGTCAAAAGACCTCCTTCAGTCTCTCACACTCACTCGCAAACACAAATGCATTCACGCACCCAGGTGAAAAGAACACACAGACACAGACACAGACACACACACACACACACGCACACACACACACACACACACA
>JACXGJ010012107.1:0-18502 GCA_016801105.1 Esox niger | reverse complement strand
GTCTCCACTCAGTGTGCTACATTGTCTCCACTCAGTGTGCTACATTGTCTCCACTCAGTGTGCTACATTGTCTCTCAGAAGGCTGGTGTTATTTTTCTTTTAAAATGGCATTTTACTATCATATGGAATAATTTTAGGATGGGTTTACAAGACGCCATTCAGTTTCCCGCAGTATGCGTCCCTATAAACAAAGAAGCTTCATTTCAGATTACAGTAAATTAGCCTTTAGGGTTATTGTGTGTGAAATCGAATTCTGAAAAAACAATCCTTTAATAAATATTTTTCCTTTTTTTAACTCAACAGCTATTTTACATGATTGGACTGGGCCTAGCTTTAGATTATATAGGATTGTGGCAGTTCCAAAATCATCCTTGTGTTCCAGAGGTTAGTAAGTCTGAAGAAGGTATTTTACAATGGAGCCGTCAGGTCTTGGCATTCGTTTCTGTGGCGAGACCTGTTTGAAAACAGCTGCTGACAACTCCAGACAGATGTCTGCATCTCCAGCAGTGGACGTCACAATCAAAGCATTCAGATTCCAATTCTGCCGCTTCCAAAACGTTCCCGTATTTGAATAATTTCATTAATTCCTAGGAAGATTCACAGGAGTCAGATGGACTCACCAGATAATAAGTGATGTTGCAAACATAAACACATGGGTGATTTTGTAACAGAAAGTGGTGTCTTCTCGGCTGGACCTAAAATGGCGGAAGCTGTCAGTGATACTGCCAATTATAAAACTGCCCTTTGCCCACTAAACAATCTGTTTTAAATGTAACTGGCTGTTAGCTAAGCACTAAGGTCAAAGGATTGACTGTTAGCCGTGGTATATTACAAGGTATGGCCTCACATCCCTTTTTAAATATATTAATGAAAGAAGGCATGGATAGAGGCAGTGAAAATAAGTCACAGAAGTTCCTTGGTTAGATACAGTTAAGTAGATAAACTAACAAGCTAGCTAAGCGTTGTTTGATGACCACTTCACCAGGCCTGTGCTTGTCTCCTTTTAAGTAACCACCCAGGAAAACTCTAGAGAGTAACTTTAAACTAGACTTCCGGTGGGGCGGGGCCAAATTCAAACACACCGAGTAATCGTTCTCATTGGCTGACGGCATGTCAGTTGGGTGTGATATTGTAGTACTCTGCTTGGTTTCTAAATGTGTCTGTGAGAGTCAGTTGGATATTCCCATTTGTTTTAATTGCATTGTGTTCGTCTCTCAGGGCCGACCCCATGTCCAACATGAACCTAACATTCACCTCCAAGGAGGACGCAATCGCCTTTGCAGAGAAAAATGGTAAAATACACACACTGGGAGAACCTTATGGAATCGCTTAATTCACTGCTGCTGTTTGACTGACGCTAATACGCTAACTTGAGAGGAAATGTGTTTTGTTTATCATAGCATAATAGAGATTAGTACGGCTCTGTTTATCCGTGGCTCTCTGACCACGCGTGTTTATGCCTATACTTTAAATTGTGAATGGGAACCCGTCCAAGATGAATACACAAGCTGTTCTTGGACCCCAGGCTTCATTTCATTCATCTGAGCTGTTTGTTTTCTCAGGTTGGAGCTACAACATCACCGAGAAAATGGAAAAAAAGCCGAGGGCGAAGTCGTACGGAGCCAACTTCTCCTGGGATAAAAGGACCAGGAGGTCCGCTAAGTAGACCGGACCGATCCGGTCTGAAGACACACACCTGTTGTTGCTCTCTGTCTGCTCTGCTCCGGAACCGACCTGTTAATGCCCTCTACTTTAGTAATAAATTAACAAATCTATATTTAACTGTTGAATGATCGTGTCCATTTTTATTATCGGAAGTATTCGTCTGTGTACTTTCTTGCTTGTTGCTTCCTTCTCACCATGGTAAAAGGTAAAGTTATGAAAAGGCTTTACAGAGAAGTTGGATTGTTAGGAATATATTCTAACAAACTATTGTCAAAATGGTGGTGCACACAGTTTTTTTTTTGTGTAATATTGGCTCTGGGTTTGAAATCCATTGACCTATAAAATGTATAGATATATGTGTATATATATTCATGATTGGTTCACAAGTGTTTATTATTGGAAACTGTGTCATAGTCTCATCCCTGGTCTATGGACAAACTCTAAGTAGTGTTTGGATAGCTACAGGAAGCCATCTAGTTAGCCCTGGATGTTTGTGCTGTGGATCCTCGCAGAGGATCCTTCCAGGGCTGTTCGTAGTGGTCACTTCAAATCTTTCAATCTGATTGTGGTTGTTGTAACCGTCATTTTATCAGTACAGTAAAGTAGTGTGCAGGTTAAATCACAATTACCCCAAGTAATTTTGTTTACAGTGTGGATTTTGTTGTAATATTGAAAATTAATGTGGGGTTTGAGCATTGTGTAGATATGTTTTTCACTACCCAGGATTTCACTATGCCAAATGCAAATAATTCCCCCAGTAATGCTTTTATAAATGTTCCTGGTCTCCCTGTACTCTGCAGATGTCTTGGGCCATCTTTAAAACATTTTTCTATCTGGGCGGTAAATATATTTGCCTGTAACAACGCTGTAACATTTGACTAGCATTAACACAATATAGTGTTGTTTGGTCCAAAGGGTGTCTCATAGACATTGTTTTAGCCCACTCACAATACTCTATGTAATTTGGAGAGCTGGGTTAGTTCTGAACAACGCAATTGCAGTGGAAGCTCCGAAACACTGTCTGCATCTAGTGAACAATATTCAAAGGCCACTTCCTTGAGGGACAGAAGGAAATCCTTTGGGTCACCTGGCAGGGAGTCTTACAAGAACCAGACGTCTTTCCCTGATTGGTACCGACCTCATTTGTCAACATCATAATGACCCAAAACCCTTCGAGGGGTGAGAACTTGATTCTGTCAATGGAAAACGACCAGTATTGGACCCCCCACCACCTCTGCAGCACAGAAACATTTACCACGCAAACACACGAACACGACTGTCTACCAAACACGTGACAACCACTCTCTCCCAAAGCAGATTTCTGCTTGCAAGCCTACATAAAAAAAACTTTTATAACACAATAGGTTTTTGTTCATTCTCATGCTATTAGTGCTTCTTTGTGTGTCAATGTTGTATTGTATAGGGTATTTTTTGGAAGGGGGGATAAACCTTCTACAGTGAGGGGGGAAAGTTTTTGATCCCCTGCTGATTTTGTACATTTGCCCACTGACAAAGAATTGATCAGTCTATAATTTTAATGGTAGGTTTATTTGAACTGTGAGAGACAGAATACCGAAATCCAGAAAATGCATGTCAAAAATGTAAATCATTTACTTGTGTTTTAATGATGGAAATAAGTATTTGATCCCCTCTCAATCAGAAAGATTTCCGGCTGTCTTTTATATAGGTAATGAGCTGAGTTTTAAAGGGATTGCTCTTAATCTCAGTGTGTTACCTATACAAAAAGACACCTGTCCACAGAAGCAATCAATCAGATACCAAACTCCACCATGGCCAAGACCAAAGAGCTGTCCAAGGATGTCAGGGACAAGATTGTTGACCTACACAAGGATGGAATGGGCTACAAGACCTTCGCCAACCAGCTTGGTGAGGTGACAACGGTCTGATTATTCGCAAATGGAAAAAACACAAAAGAACTGTCAATCTCCCTCGGTTTAGGGCTCTATGCAAGATCTCACCTCTTTGAATTACAGTGATCATGAGAACGGTGAGGAATTAGCCCAGAAATACAGTGAAGGATCTTGCCAATGATCTCTAGGCAGCTGGGACCATAGTTACCAAGAAAATGACTGGTAACACAATACGCCTTGAAGGACTGAAATCCTGCATCGCCTGCAAGTTCCCCCTGCTCAAGACAGCCTGTCTGCAGTTTGCCAATGAACATCTGAATAATTCAGAGGGAACTGGGTGAAAGTGTTGATGTCAGATGAGACAAATCAAGCTCTTTGGCATCCTCTCGCTGTGTTTGGAGGAGGAGGAATGCTGCCTATGATCCCAAAAACACCATCCCCATTGTCAAACATGGAGGTGGACACATTATGCTTTGGGGGTGTTTTTCAGCTAAGGGGACAGGACAACTTCACCGCATCAAAGGGACCATGGGCGAGGCCATGTACCGGCAAATCTGGGGTGAGAACCTCCTTCCCTCAGCCAGGGCATTGATAATGGGTGGTGGATGGGTATTCTAGCATGACAAGGACCCAAAACACACGGCCAAGGCAACAAAGGAGTGGCTGAAGAAGAAGCACATTAAGGTCCTCGAGTGGCCTAGCCAGTCTTCAGACCATAATCCATTATGGTCTTCAGACCATAATCCATAATCCTATCTGTGGAAGGAGCTGAAGCTTCGAGTTGCCAAACGTCTGCCTCAAAACCGCAATGACTTGGAGAAGATCTGCAAAGACGAGTGGGCCAAAATCCCTCCTGAGATGCGGGCAAACCTGGTGGCCAACAACAAGAAACGTCTGACCTCTGATTGCCAACAAGGGTTTTGCCACCAAGTACTAAGTCATGTTTTGCAGGGCGGTCGAATAATTATTTACTTCATTAAAATGCAAATCAATTTATAACATTTTTGACATGCGTTTTTCTAGATTTTTTTGTAATTCTTTCTCACTGTTCAAATAAACCTACCATTAACATTTTAGACTGATCATATCTTTGTCATTGCACAAACGTACAAAGTCAGCAGGAGATCAAATACCTTTCAGTCTTACTGTACCTTCTGTCCTAAATGACACATTCTTTATATGGGGCAATTGCTTTGAATCTGGCTTTTGTCAAAAGTGGTGATCTCCAGAGGGAATAGTGGGTCATTTGGTATGCGTTTAAAAGGAAGCATGTGCAAAGTGGCCTTTATTTGTCATTGAGAGACTGAGAAAAGTATAGCGACTGCAGAGGGACCAGAGGATGGAGAGGTCAAAGCAGGAAGCCCTGTCGGTCTGGAATGAGATCTGGATCCTGATCGTGTCTGCTGCTGATAGCGCTTTTCAACAAAGACCAGGTCTGTTGACGGTAAACCTTGTAGAATTTCGAATTAAAAGACTTAGGATTTCTATGATGGACCTCGTCGAGTAAGAAATTATCATAAACTTTGAGATTTAGGAATAAAAACACGTAAACGGGAATTCTCTGATAAACCTCATGGCGTTAGGAATTTCACAGTTTAATGAGATGTCTTTGGTTGACATAGAAAAGGAAAAATAAGTTCAGTAATATCTATGTAAATGTGGTGCGTACAATCGATGTTAATGGAACTTCAGTGAAATAATGAAAATGTCTTGGCAATGTATTGGCAAAAGATGCCCGTAGGAGGAAAATCTCATTTAACATCAGCTGAATTATTATAAAACTCTAGGTTATCATTTGTGTGTTAATGGGACACTTTGTTGAGATACAAACATGAGGATGATCCTTGAACAGGTGTCAACCTCAATACATGTCCATGTCATCGTGACCAATCTAATGCATTTCAGCTACAAGTTTACTTTAGTACACCTAGCAATGTATTGATTCTAGCCATGCTACCGGCTACTGGCGGATGTGCCTGGTTTTTGGGTTAATTTCTTCACATAAAAACATTAAAAAAAAGAGGTTTTGCATCCTGCCGGCTCCAGTACATGTTCTTGCAAAACTTTGGTTGCTGGTTTGATAGTCTCACTGCTAGGCTGCCAGCTGTCTCTAAATCAATCAATCAATGACATTTCATGAAGCCCTTTTTCCTTCCACAGTTGTCGCAAAGTGATTTGCAAAGACCCAGTCTGAAAACCCAGAGAAAGCAACAACTGAGTTGGTGCGCAGTGGGTCGGGAAAAACTCCCCAACAGTTTCAAAACTTAACAAACCTAATGAGGGAGCAGACTCCTAGGGGTGGATAGTCTGATTCTGGCTTTGCCGGGTGAAGATCATAACAGTACATGGCCTTTGGGCCACTTCAATGTTTTTGGTGATCTGGCTACGACCCTTCCCATCTTTATCTGGGACCAGCCAAGGAGTAGAATGTTTCCAGAAACCCAAGGCACTTAAATCCAAACCCACTGAATAAAGCCTCTCTGACCAGTGTTGCCAGATTTTTAATGACTCTGTGGTCAAAAATGGTCTTGGCAGCTTGATTTACAGAAAATGGATTCCACAGGTGATTGGGCAGTATGCTGTTACTAAAACCTGGCAACCCTGTCCCTGACCTGTACCAATAGATTTTGGGAAGCAGAGAAGTAAGGATGCAAGATGTTTGAGATCTTCCCAACATGAAAAGAGCTGAGCGCAACACAACGGGATGGCCCGGCTGGGAAGACCAGTGTGACAAGTCCTCAACAAGCCCGGTTAACTGCCTGCTTCCACTCCAAACGGCTTCATTGGTGCTCGGTGATGCGCTTGCTGCCAGCATTTGTTTACAGTTGGTCTTTGTGTTTCTTAAACAGTGGTGCCGTCCAATCAGCCTCTAGCTGCGTGACTAGGCTCCTTCCATCCTATTCGCATAATAAACTGCTTAATTGGTATAAACCGGTGCTAATTAACGCATGGTATTGTAAATGCTTCAGTCTCTCCTTCCCCCACTGTATGCAGTCCATCACTTGACACATCTAACGACCCGCTTCGATATGAGCATAACGTTTCGACCAAACACCAGACCGTTCTAGATTCATAAAGACAATGCGTTGATTACGCTTTGAACGTTGAAAAAAGGAATTAGTCGGTCAGGCTTTGTACTGTTCATACTGAGCTGAAACCATAAAAGTTGAAAGCATTCCACCAGTAACTGGAATGGAGTTCATTTAGGATCTATTTTGATGGCAATTACAAAAGTTGTTCACTGAATTCACACAGCCTGATTCTGAGCTTTTTTCCCACTGTTGCACTCAAGATCAGTCCATCTTTGTTCACACTAGTCGTTTAAGGTGCTACATGGGAGATTTTGCCCCCTGTGGATGATAGTTGAATTACAACAACACTGTGGTCCATTAAAAACAGACCTCTTCTGCCTTGCTCCATGGGGGCTCCTGCATTATGCTTTACTTGTCAGTTGTTTTAAACAGCTGCAAACACATATGTTAATGAAATGTATGTAAACGAATATGTATTTATTTGGATGTTAAATTGATTCCCTAATGTGTTAAGCAGACGTTTTCTCAAACCAGCGGTATGACTTTGTCAATATTTTCTTACCAGGACAATACATTGTGGCTTGGCCAAGCCAAAGACCACAGCCAATCACGACACTGGCAAATGAGTCGCTGCTGTATAAACAGACGAAATCTGTTTGAATGAGGATTTTAGTGTGCCTGTGTGCGCACTTGTTCAGACCGCAGTCATTGGCCAACACGGTGAAGACAGAGGAGTGTGCAGTGGTGTGGTAGAGGGTTTGACTCATTCGGAATTTAAACTGGCTGTGGTGAATCGCCCGCAATGAATCATTTAACAATGCTTGAAATCCTAGTGTCCGTAGGCTTCTAAAGCCTTAAAAGGTCACGATCATCCATCAGCACAACACCAACAAATGTACATTCCTATGAATATGGAGGTCTTGCGTCCATCTGAGATATTCCAATATACTGTAGGTTTGCTACCCCTATTTCATCCTCTTTCTAAGTTATCTTCCATTGGTTTTGAACTGTCATTGATTCAGTGTGTCATCTTCCTGCCAAAAATATTCAAAATGATATAAGCCTTTCCAACCGTGTGCCCTGAGATGTTTTAAGAGTAGGTAATTGAGTCGAGCTGCAGACCAGTTCTTGACTCTAGTGAAACTATTGTTCTCATCAGAAAGAAGGGTCAGGTCTTTGTTTATGGAAAACAAATGTCATTGTCAGGAAGGAAGCATAACAGGTTGATGAATGTGATCTCTTGTCTGTTTCTCACAGCAGAACCCATGGCTTTGTCTGAAATGGATGCCTTCCCAAACAGGGAGCAACTCAGCCATTCGAATCTAAAGTCAAATTCAATGGGTCAGATACACTGAAATGAATGAACCAAGCAGGTTTCCAACCATATCGTATCCATATCATCTGTACATATAATAGCACTTTGTTGGGTACATTTTAAAACTCACCCATGTGTCCTGGTTTTCTTTCCAGAAGTATTTTTCATTATTTCTGTAAAAGTATGTTTCTATAACCACTTAAAATGTTAAAATGAGGATGTTTTTTTTTCCTCAAAGAGGTCAAAAAGGTGATGGGGTGATGAGCCCTTGACCAACTTTTAAGGGACAATCTCATAACAGAATGGTTTGGGACAGACTTTGAGGATGGCGATCGTTTCTCTCAACCAATCTCAATGCATTAGCACAGATGTGGCATCACTTTGCTGAATTCTGCTGTTGAATCTCTAGTTACTGGTGCTGGTTTGGAAGACATCTTCCCCACAACTCCAAAGATATAGAGACAGACAGACAGAGAGACAGACAGACAGAGACAGACATGGACAGACAGATGAAAAGGGCTTTTGTTTCTCACAAAGAGCTGAACAAAAACAGCCGAAGTCATGTGTGGCATGTTGCTTAACTTCAGGTCCTGATCTCTTCAAAGGACCAGAGAGATGGGTCGGCCTTCTCTTCTCTTCTCAGGTCTCCACCAAAGAGAGACAGCCGCTCTCCTGGGACTGAAGGCATACCTCAACATAAAACACCCATTTTACACTACTTATCAGGTCCTGTCTAAATCTTTTCTGTTTTAGCTACCGTCAACTCTGTGCTCTCAGTTTGGAACTACACGGCTGTTTGTCGCCCCCTTCAGAAACAGAAAAGGGAACTTAGGACCCCTTCTTAAAGAGAGATCAAAGTAGAAGCTGATGGCTGAAGCGGCGTTGTATTGGGGTTAAGGCGGAGCAGGAGGCCTAAGATAATAGCCTGTCTTGAAATGTCACATCTATTTTTCTTCAACACCTTCTTCTCGCATGGAGACCTACTATGATGTGTTATCAGATGCAAAAAAATTGTATGCCTTTGTTCGGTTTGAGTTGTGGAAATCAGTGATTGAAATCTTGAATTATCATATGTATTTTGCATCTGATAACACCTTATAGTAGGTCTCCATGGGAGAAAAATAGATGTGACATTTCAAGACAGACTATAGAAAGCTAAGTGCAGTTGCTATTAGCTTTCTATAGTTTGCTTTTATTTTTAAATCAATACATATTTTTTTTAATGAATAAGCAGAAGAGACTGATGTTCCTGGAGAACAAGGACAAAAAAGTTTCCCTCTGGGCACGTTCCAGATGATGATAGTATTCGTCAAGACGGGTGTGTTGCAGGAGATCACATTTGTCATGGTGTTGAACGACGTTCTTCATTACCTTTCCAAAGTATGTTGTAATGGAGTTGAACAACGTTCTTCATTACTATTCCAAAGTATGTTGTCATGGTGTTGAACGACGTTCTTCATTACCTTTCCAAAGTATGTTGTAATGGAGTTGAACAACATTCTTCATTACCTTTCCAAAGTATGTTGTAATGGAGTTGAACGGCGTTCTTCATTACCTTTCCAAAGTATGTTGTCATGGCGTTGAACGACGTTCTTTATTACCTTTCCAAAGTATGTATTCATGGCGTTGAACAACGTTCTTCATTACCATTCCAAAGTATGTTGTAATGGTGTTGAACGACGTTCTTCATTACCTTTCCAAAGTATGTTGTATTACACGTTGCAGGTTTTTTCTTAAGTTATTTTAGATACGTAGGATTTTGAAAACATGGGGTTTCAGAAGTTTGTTGCAGTAACAGAAACAGGAGATGATCGTTAATATGTTTAAACACTGTGTTTTTGATGCACCAGTCCTTGCAAACGAGAGGTGACGCCACAACGTTGAATTTTCCCCCAAAGAGTTTATCGATGGATCGAACAGACAGCCAGAGGAGAAAAACAGAGCGCGAGAGACGACGGGACTTCCTTCTCCCTGGCTGTCCCGTTTGAAGGAGATGTGAGTTGGCTTGAAGATTAATGGAGAGGAGAGGGGCCTCTGGTCTTCAGATGGCCTCTCCTGGGTGGCCCGATTGGTCTTGGATGTCACTTTTGCTACTTAATCTTGTGTATGTGAAACAGCCGCATTGAGAGAGGCCAACCAGTCTTTCTGTCTGTCCAATGCCTAGACAAAGAGAGAGCAGAGCAGAGATGTAGGAGAGCCGAGGGCAGGCAGAGGAGAGATGTAGGAGAGAGGGGGGTAGTTTGAGGAGGGATAGAGGAGAGAGGGGAGTAGGCAGAGGAGGGATAGTGAGCTGAGGAGAGATGGAGGAGAGAGGAGGGCAGAGGAGAGATGGAGAGGAGGGTAGGCAGAGGAGAGGCCGAATAATAGTCAGAGGAGAGATGGAATGGAAATGGAAGAGAGAGAGAGGGAGGAGAGGGAGAGGGAGGCAGATGAGAGGGTAAAGCAAAAGGGCGGGGGTAGCAGGAGCTGAGCGGTAAGGAGATGGGAGCGGAGGAGAAACCTGGGAGGTGAGGATATGGCAGGAGATGAGAAGAGGGTTGAGAGGATATGGGATACATACAGGACAAATGACTGCAACTGGAATTAATCCTGCCACATGATTTATTTAACCTAGCAAATCAATTAATACAAAAAACTATGTTTGGCAACAAATGTATTTGGTAATTAATGAGGTGTTAACACAAATGATTCAAATACATTGGTGGTTAAACTCAAACCGAAACTGGTCATTTCTAATCTACTAGTATTCTAACATTTTTATATATCATAATATTCTCTAAAATAAGTTATAGATTTGGCATGGTTGGATGTCAACAAAATACAGGTTTTGATATCAGCCAATTTAAATATTAAAAAAGTGTTACGAAATCTTTGTGACAATTTACATCTCTGGAAAAAATCAGGAGACTACTGCCCCTTTTTCTTTCCTTTCCAAAAAAGTTGAAAAGGAAAGTTATCAGTGAGGAACAGAAGTGTTAAATTTTGCAGTGGTCTCTTAATTTTAAACCTACTGTTCCTCACTCAAAACTTTCCTTTCCAAAATGTTTGCACTGGTCTCTAAATTCTTTTCAGAGCTGTATATATTTTTGTTAGTGGTATAAAGCATTTAGTCAATTGTTATTGTGAGACCTCTGGTGGATACACTATGTGAACATTAATGAGTAATAACTCAAGACTTTAGTTATGGGATAATGTTCAGGCAGCGGTCTAGGACGTCAAACTAATCCTCCAACACCTTAACGTCTATTTCTGGAAGGCCTACCTAAGCCAATCCCAATGAATTAACCCCTACTGGTGTGGAGGTTAGATAGGATGTTAATGGAGTATATTACAGTACCGTAGAATTGAGTAGAGCTCAGTGGAGTTCAGTACAATAGAATGCATTATAGTACAGAAGTGTTCAATAGATTTCAGTCGAGTAAAAATAGAATTAAGAGGAATAGTAAAATCCAGTATACTCTAGTTTAGTACAGTGGAGTTCGGTGTAGTAGAGTTCAGTTTAGTAGAGTTCTATACAGTAGAGTTTAGTCAGTAGTGTGCCCCATTTTAACATGAATAACACAGTAATGCCTGCGGTACAGCTGATACATATAGGGGACTGTTCCTTGTTAATGCTGCCCTGACCATGCCAACAATAGTAGGTAAATACTTAATATTCTGTAGAGATTCATTATTTCAATACTCAGCTGTAACAGACTCCTGCTGATGCCCAAATATGGGTCAGACATCCGTCTCCTGAACCAAACCATTGATATTTTGTGGCTGAACTGAAATGTGTTTTTGCACTGCACAGGTGTTTTCTCTCCAAAGGAAACTGTGTGTTTACTGAATGGTGACTGTGAACCAGTTGCTTTTTCTCTCTTTCACACGAAAAGGTTGAGTTGTGAGAGCTCCAAGCTGCCCACACAGTGTCGTCATCAAACCCTGTTTTCATGCTGTAAACTGTTTGGATTCAGTGAACGACTCCACCCACAGTGCCTGGCCACGCCCACGCTGAAACTTCAAACACACAAGTCCACTTCGGAGAGGAGTCTGAAGAGGACAATTAAATATTTACAGCCACATTAACGATTGATTCATTACATGGTTTGTTACCATGCACACGCTTCATTAGAGATTGTTACCGTGGAGAGAGGGTTAAGACTGATGGGGAGGGAATGAGGGGGAGAGAGAGAGAGGCCAGGAAAGAGGGGGAGATAGAGAGAGAAATTGGGAGGGGAAATTGGGGTGAAAGGGAGAGGAGCACTGAGGGGACGAGGGAAAGAGAGTGACGCCAGGAAACTGAGCACAACTGAAGTTGTTTTTAAGCTCAGGCCATCAACACCAACTACAGTCATGTGATTGGCTACACCGTAGTGACACATGCTGACTGATCTGTTACTATCTGAAAGGATCAACTGATCCCAGATCAGGAACAATCTGAAAGGATTAACTGATCCCAGATCACGAATTATCTGAACCGATCAACTGATCCCAGATCACGAACTATCTGAAAGGATCAACTGATCCCAGATCAGCTCTCCCAATGTCAGGTTGTTTTTTCAAGGCTGCAGGTCCTGATTAATTAGACCAGCAATTAAACATTCTCCTGGACTTGGAAATTTTCTCCAACAGAACCACGCTGCTGGCATCTCCATCCTGCACCATCCATTCATCAACCGAATCAGCCCCTCCACCCCCCAAAATGGAAATGTTTTAGAGCTTTATTTGAACATCCTCGATGTCTTCAGAATGATGTGTGGAGGCATCCTGGACTGAAACAGCCATGTCTGCTGTTAAGATCACAGTTAAACAAGACAAGAACATCTCAAAACTCTTAGTAAACAACAACTGGAGCTCACAGTCTAGAGTACTTCTGACAGTGGTGTCACACTCACGAGATGGATCTTCCCGGCCATGTCACACTCATGACAGAGGATGAGATGGATTTCACCAGCCATGTCAGAGGATTACAGAGGATGAGATAGATCTCACCGGCCATGTCACACTCATGACAGGGGATGAGATAGCTCTCCCCAGCCATGTTACACTCATGACAGAAGATGAGATGGCTCTCCCCAGCCATGTCACACTCATGACAGAGGATGAGATGGCTCTCCCCAGTCATGTCACACTCATGACAGAGGACGAGATGGCTCTCCTCAGCCATGTCACACTCATGACAGAGGATGAGATGGCTCTCCCCAGCCAGGTCACACTCATGACAGAGGATGAGATGGCTCTCCTCAGCCATGTCACACTCATGACAGAGGATGAGATGGCTCTCCCCAGCCATGTCACACTCATGACAGAGGATGAGATGGTTCTCCCCAGCCATGTCACACTCATGACAGAGGATGAGATGGCTCTCCCCAGCCATGTTACGCTCATGACAGAGGATGAAATGGATCTCTCCGGCTGTCTCACACTCATGACAGAGGATGAAATGGATCTCTCCGGCTGTCTCACACTCATGACAGGTGATGATATGGATCTCACCAGTCGTGTCACACTCATGACAGAGCATGAGGTGAATCTTTTTGTTTGTGTTTCAAACGGTACCCTACATCCTAGGTAGAACATTCTTCGGATAGGGCATTGGGGGCTCTTAAGAACATTGACTAGAAGATCCGCTGCTTGCAACACAGAACACTGTTTACAATGGAAAATGAACGCAAGTATTTTCTACAGCCATGCTTCTGTCTCAGTCTTTTCTCTGGTGAATCCAGACTAGCAGCGGAGAGCTAAAAGAATCATGTCAGAATCTGCTTGTATTGTGTATTTACAAACGCATGCAATTCGGACAGAAATCGTCATGTTTGAGTTGAATTATTTGTTAGAAACATGCACAACAATACTTCACATGTCTTGGTGTCAGGTTCCGCGCCTATGGGGTGACTCACTGCCATCACATGATGGTGTGTACAGCACTACTAATACCAATATCAACACAATAATATCGTCAATAGCAATCAAAAGAAGATGAGCGATGGATGCAGTACGGATCCCCCCACCCAAACGGAAACAGAACCAAGCAGGTGGAGGTGGTGGGTGGGGCTGCACCGGCGCCAGCACCCGTCAGAGTGAATAACCAGACCTTTAAATATACCACTATGAATCTGATAGGAGCAATCTGATGTCAGCTGATACGTCGCCGACCAATCACCGCTCAGCTATAATCATTATTCATGTGAATGACTGACGTTGTCCAGTGTGCCTTCATGCTGATCTTGTGAGGTTGTCCTGGGATAAATTATGTTTTTTAAGAATTTGAATAATTCGGGTGAACTGACCACTGGGCCCTCAACCTCAAGGGGTGGATGTAGGATGCATTTCTGGCTAATTTCAGCTCTAGATTCGTTTGATTACATATGCGTCTCTTGGTAAATCAGGGGCCACTTCAAATGACCAACAAAATAAGTACTAATTGATAACTGACCAATTACAACTTTTATGTGGACTTGGTAAATCGTGGGCCACTTCCAATAACCCACTAATATAACTAACCAATCAGGTGGACTTCAAAGGTCATGTATTTTTTGAATATTCCCTGGGGCACAACCAGAAGAAATCTAACCACCACTCATCGTATGGCTCCTCTCTAGGTTTCTTGCTAGGTTACAACACTGCTAGGGAGGACTTCCAAACCACTGTGCATCAATTACTTGTTGTTTGCTTGTTCTTAGGAAATGGAAACTGGGTATCAGTATAAAGCCCTTTGTGACATAGTTTTTCAAATGTATTTTATAAACAAACTGAAAATAAAGTTGTACCTACCTAATCATATAGTAATGTCACAGTTATTTCTCCCAAAGATTAGAAAACGTTTTTGCATTACGAGCGAATCTATAAAAATATCAGGTCTTAGTTTTGAAAACAAGACATAGAACTGTGAAAAGAAATAACCTGAACAAAAGAAAACATTTTCACCACCAAGTTAAGGTGGTGCAAAATTTACTATCAAAAGATTTGACCACCATTGAACCTACGAATTGAACTTTTCAAAGAATGCAGTGACTTTGTTTTGATTGACATTTTCTGTTGTGGTTGCCGTGGGAGGGAGCAGATGAGATTCTCGAAAGATAACCCCCCACACCACCCCAGTCTTCACCCCTTACACCCCACCCCCGGTTCTCTGGCCCTACAGAAAACAAAGACAGTGGGTGATGTTCGTCTGAAACAGGGCTGTTGACCACCTGGGAGGAGATCAGTGTGATGTGACGGGGTAAGAGAGGAGAGAGAGGAGAAGGAGAGAGACATGAAAACATTTAGAAAAATAATAGAGAAAGGGGGGTGAAAGTGGAAAGAGAGAAACGAGGGGGAGAGGAAAAGTAGAGGGGTGAGTAAGAGAAGAGAGAAACAAGGGAGAGAGGAGAGAGAGGAGAAGGAGAGAAGTGGGAGAAAGAGAGGAGAGAGACATGAAAATATTTAGAAAAATGATAGAGAAAGGGGGGTGAAAGTGGAAAGAGAAAAGTAGAGAGGGGGTGAGAAAGAGAAGAGAGAAACAAGGGAGAGAGAAGAATGAGAGAAGTGGGAGAAAGAGAGGGAGTAGAGAGAGAGACAGAGAGCAAAAGAGAGCTGTGATAGGGGAGAGAGCAAAAGGGAAAGAGAAAGCAAGTGAGACAGGAGATACAGGGAGATGGAGTGGGTGAAAAAAAGAGGAAGAGAAGCAGAGAAAATGGAATGCTACTTTCCCCAAACAGAGTACAGTGGCAGAATACCTGACCACTGTGACTGGCCCAAAATGAAGAAATCCCTTGACTTTATGCAGACTTCTTAAATCCTGCCAACTACTACATTATTGGAGACACGTGTCCCACAGATTGTTACACAAAATAATATTTGTGACCCGTTGCCATGAGCAAAGAGCAAGCAGCAGAGCCAAAGCGACGTTATATACAACCAACATATGTATTTCTTTATTTTTCCTTGGTCAATCTTACCTTAGCTATTCGTGCATTGTTACAACAATGTGGATAAATTATAATTAAACATTTCAAATGTCGTTATACATTTTTTTGTTTTACACGTCAAATGTTGACTTAAATTTTTTTCAATGTTTTAAAATGATGTTATTGTTATTTGAACAACTGTTTGTCATGCCATGTAAACCCCTCAGTATTGAATTCCATTTTGCCCTCTGACTGGGATAGATCTGTGGGGGTATCTGTGGAAAAAGGTGGCGGAAGATGACGCGCAACAGTTTTGATTTTCACCAGTTTACCATGGGAAAGAATGCATGGCCAATGCAATCACTGCGAAAGTGTTAGTCAGTGGCATTCTGATGTACATGGACTTTGAATCAATGTTTTAACCTTTAATGAGTCATTTTTAAGGAACTGAGAAATAGCACCATGTTTTCATATCTTGACCCAGCAAATCATGTACATGATTCATTCAGACAAAAAAGCATAGGAATGCCAAAGATGATATTATCACTTTAAAATATCATTAGAATTGAGAAATCAAAGAACCAATGCAGACACAATATTAGCAAGATCATTTGGCACATTGCTCCAAAGTGACTCCAGCACTTACCGTTTGGATGAGACAAATTCATCACAGAATTTTTCTGCGATTGAGAGTTTCAGTAAGTTACCCAAGAACATGTACAATGTGTGACAGGCTAATGAGTTAGACATTTTAGGCATTAAAACATACATATTCACTGTGCTCTTCAGGTTGCTGTTGGAACGGAGTGCTAGCAAGGACATGGTGAGAACTGTTCAGTGTCACAGCGTCTGTTTACATTACGCTACATTTTCCCAGACGTACTGGAGAAGACCTGAGAGGCTGGATTATTTTGTTGTGCAAACCCACAGATATCTATAGCTCTATAGCCCAAGACACCACCTTCCGAGGTAGCTTGTGCTACATGTTCAATAGAGGCCCACTGGAGTTTTGCATGTCTGAAGACAATTTTGTCTGCACTGTAGCTAGTTTCTGAGAAGTGTGGACACATATTGCCCCATGTTCCCACAATTGATGGTCAAAGTCCTGCTACTGCGCCTTTAACACACTGGTGTAAATTCAAAGCTGTGGAAATTATTATGCAAACCAAGATAAGTCTTTCTAGCTTTTTCTTCTCTCTCTTGTAATGTAAACAAGCAGGGCCGTCGCTAATGCAGGGAAAGGTGGATGTGATTCATGGGGCCCAAGGCTTGGAGGGGCTCAGTTGTCGTAATAATGTCAATGCCATCAAGCGAGGGGGCCCAAGCATATATGTTTATAGGGGGCCATGGTTTCCTAGCCCTGGCACTGTAAACAAGCCCATATTACTTGGAGGAAAATATATAAATCTGATGGCCCGCTGACAAATAAGTGAAATATATACTTTGTCTTGACAATATAGAGGGCATTATGAAATGTGGTGTTGGGTTCTCCTTGATCTCCTGTGACCAGCAGACGTAGAAATGATCTATTACTAAAAAACGTAATGGTTAAACCAAAGTATACAATATACATTTTTTATTAAACCTAAACCCACAACATTGCCATTGCAAGTGATCTCCAATGGACTCAAAGTATTCTGTCATGTAACCCAAACCCACAACATTGGCATTGCGAGTGATCTCCAATGGACTCAATGTATTCTGTGATGTAACCCAAACCCACAACATTGGCATTGCGAGTGATCTCCAATGGACTCAATGTATTCTGTGATGTAACCCAAACCCACAATATTGGCATTTTGAGTGATCTCCAATGGACTCAATGTATTCTGTGATGTACATTGTCTGCCACTAGTAGCTCCATTAAACCATGTACAATTCTGAGAAGGTAAATGCACTTAACAATTGAAACATTCTTTGTGTGTATATGGTGTTTTTGTGTGGTGTTTTCAACAATTATATAAATACAGTAAATATCTCATAGAAACTGGGGACTGTCAGCAACCAACTAATTTCTCTTCTCGCAGTGATCTTGTATTTAGTGACTCTGTAAACAGCAACAGAAATGTTTTGTTATGCTTGGCCCAGACCGTTTTCTAAAGTACCACAGAAACAGTGAAACAATATGAATGTGGAATCCTCTGTATCGTTAACGGAGAAGCATTTGACCAGTCGTTGGGATGAAATGTTCCTCTGATTGTTATTAATTGGTCCTGACCTCAGTCTGTAGCTTTGCCACAAAGCCTGCTGTGTTGGTTTTACCCAGAATGTGTGTGTGGGGGTCTATGTTTGTGTGTGGGGGTTTCGGTGTGTGTGTGTGTGTGTGTGTGTGCGTGCGTGCGTGCGTGTGTGTGACTGCATGTTGATCTGGTGGTGGTGTTGACATGTAGACAGAGAAAACCGCTCCATATTAACCCTCGTGTTGGTTTCCTGGTATCACCGCGGCCAAACAGGAACAGAACAGCCGTCACTGATGGATGGGATGTGCAGCCCTGGCGGCCGGCTGGAGGGCGTCACGGCGGTGTGTCACGGCGGTGTGTCACGGTGGAGCTTTGTGGTGCGTCACCAGAGCAGTGGGACCCTCCTGGGAAGGATGGACACCATGTTTATCTTTAATCCCGCCACACGCCGAGAGCACGTCTTTGAGGGACATGGCCCAGGAGAGGGAACCATGGGGAGCACATTACACTGAGTCTGGGTGGAGGAGAGGGAACCATGGGGAGTACATTACACTGAGACTGGGTGGAG
>JACXGJ010012106.1:0-18544 GCA_016801105.1 Esox niger | reverse complement strand
TCCAAGTCTGGAGCATTCATGTCTAGTTTTGGAGATTTGAGATTCACGTCTGGCAGATCCAAATCTGGGGAACTAATCCCCCCTTTAAACTTGGGGGCAGAGAGATCCAAGTCAGGCCCCTTAACCTTTGGTCCAGAGATACCAAATTTGGGCATCTTGAATTTACCTGAGGGAGCATTAATATCCAAGTCTGGAGCATTCATGTCTAGTTTTGGAGTTTTGAGATTCACATCTGGCAGATCCAAATCTGGGGAACTAATCCCCCCTTTAAACTTGGGGGCAGAGAGATCCAAGTCAGGCCCCTTAATCTTTGGTCCAGAGATACCAAATTTGGGCATCTTGAATTTACCAGAGGGAGCATTAATGTCCAAGTCTGGAGCATTCATGTCTAGTTTTGGAGTTTTGAGATTCACGTCTGGCAGATCCAAATCTGGGGAACTAATCCCCCCTTTAAACTTGGGGGCAGAAAGATCCAAGTCAGGCCCCTTAACCTTTGGTCCAGAAATACCAAATTTGGGCATCTTGAATTTGCCAGAGGGAGCATCGATGTCAACATTGGGAGCATTCAAATCAAGTTTAGGGCTTTTGAGGTCTACATCTGGTAAATGAATGTCAGGTGAATTAATTCCCTTTATCTTTGGGGCTTTAACATTCAGTTTTGGGGATTTAACCTTTGGCCCAGAGAAGCCAAATTTGGGCATCTTGAATTTCCCTGAGGGTGCACTGATATCAACATCTGGAGCATTCACATCCAGTTTTGGGCCATTGAGGTCCACATCTGGTAAATTCAAGTCCAGATTTGTCCCTTTCGGCATTGTGCCAGAGAGACCAAATTGTGGTGTATTCAGTTTACCAGAGGGTGTCTTGATGTCAAATTCTGGGGCGTTCATATTTAGTTTTGGAGCTTTGAGATCCACATCTGGCATATCCAGATCTGGGGCACTAATTGCCCCTTTAAACTTGGGGGCTTTGAGATCTATGTCAGGCGTCTTCATTTTTGGTCCAGACAAACCAAATTTGGGCATCTTGAACTTCCCAGAGGGTTTCTTGATGTCAACATTGGGAGAATTCACATCATATTCAGGGCTTTTCAAGTCCATGTCTGGTAAATTCATGTCAGGTGAATTCATTCCCTTTATCTTTGGGGCCTTAACATTCAGTTTAGGGGGTTTAACCTTGGGGCTAGAGAAACCAAATTTGGGCATCTTCAATTTCCCTGAGGGAGCCTTGAGGTCATTATTGGGGGCATTCACATCTAGTCTTGGGCCCCTGAGATCCAAATCTGGAGAATTAAGCCCCCCTTTAAACGTGGGGGCAGAAAGATCCATGTCAGGCCCCTTCAATTTTGGTCCAGACATGCCAAATGTGGGCATTTTGAATTTCCCTGATGGTGCACTGATATCAACATCTGGAGCATTCACATCCAGTTTAGGGCCATTGAGGTCCACATCTGGTAAGTTCAAGTTCAGATTTGTCCCTTTTGGCATAGTGCCAGAGAGACCAAATTCAGGCGTATTCAGTTTACCAGAAGTTGCATTGATTTCAAAGTCAGGAGCATTCAAATTTATTTTGGGAGCTTTGAGATCAACATCTGGTATCTCCAGATCTTGGGGACTAATTCCCCCTTTAAACTTGGAGGCTTTGAGATCGATGTCAGGTGTCTTAAGTTTTGGTCCAGACAAACCAAATTTGGGCATTTTCAATTTCCCTGAGGGAGAATCTAAGTCATAATTGGGGGAATTCCCATGTAGTTTGGGGACATTGAGATCCAAATCTGGGGAATGAATCCCCCCTTTCACATTCGGGGCTGAAAGATCCAAGTCAGTCCCCTTCACTTTCGGTCCAGACATGCCAAATTTGGGCATATTGAATTTTCCTGATGGTGCACTGATATCAACATCTGGAGCTATCACATCTAATTTAGGGCCATTGAGGTCCATATCTGGTAAATTCAAGTCCAGATTTGTCCCTTTTGGCATTGTGCCTGAGAACCCAAATTCAGGGTTATTCAGTTTACCAGAGGCTGCACTGATATATGATGGGGCATTCATATTTAGTTTTGGGGCTTTGAGATCAAGATCTGGCATTTCCAAATCTGGGTGACCAATTCCCTGTTCAAACCTGGGGGATGAAAGATCTAAGTCAGGCCCCTTAATTTTTGGTCCAGACAAACCAAATTTGGGCATCTTAAATTTCCCTGATGGAGCATTGATGTCAACATCTGGAACATTCACATCTAGTTTTGGGCTATTGAGGTCAGCATTTGGCAAATTAATGTCAAGATTTGGTCCTTTTGGTAATGTGCCCGAGAGCCCAAATTTGGGCATTTTCATTTTACCAGAGGGTGCATTACCATTAAAGTCTGGAGCATTTGGAGCATTTTGGTTTAGGTCTGGCCCTTTAAGACTGGCATTAATGTCAACATCATCTCCATTTATGCCCGGTTTAGACATTTTTAGTTTGTGCATTTTGAATTTGCTTGTGGGTGAGTCAGTGTCAATGCCTGGGGTGTTTACATCCAATGTAGGTGCTTTCAGGTTTACTTCAGGAAAATCCAACTCAGGTTCATCAAGCCCCCCTTTTATCTCAGGAGTTTCTAGACTTAACTTTGGTGTTTTTACATTAGAATCAATGCTCATCTCTGATGCTTGTAGGCCAGAGATACCAAAAGTGGACATGTTTAGTTTACCAGAGGGGGCATCCCAATCAAAATCAGGAGCTTCAAGCCCTGGATTTAGTTTCTTTACTTTGACTCTATCTGATGATATGTCAAAATCTGGACTGCTGAAGTTAGGCAAACTAACATCTGATTGACTTACAAAATAACCAGAGGGATCATCTACATCAAGGTTGGGTTTTCTCAGTTTTTTGGAGGACTGGACTCTGACTTTCCCTGAATTCATACTAACATTTGGTGCTTGTAGGTCTACATGAGGACCACTGACATCAACTCCTCCTGCATCTTTATCCAGGATATGCATATTCCGGTTTATTCCAGGTCCAGATAGACCTAAGTCAGGCACGTTGGGTATTTTGAATTCTTTGTTTTTTCTTTCAATATCTAGATTTGGGGCATTTATGTTGAAAGTAGGGCCTATGACAACACCTTCCAGCTGACTCATTTCTACTTCTGGGACATTAATATCTTTCGGAAGTGGATCCACAGCTCTCTGGTTTAGATCAGGTACTTTGTGGTTATCTTTGGGCAAAGATGTATTGGAATCAATTGCATCAATATTTGTTTCAAGATATGGCCAATCCAGGTTAACCGATGGAGCAGATAATTTATGATCTGGAGACTCTCCAGGAATATTTGCGTTGGGTGTCTTGACAAGTGGGGAATCCATGGTTAGGAAATCACTTTTTTCTTTAGCCTTGGCCTTTAATGATCTTGGTCCCTTGCTTTTCCCCTGTCCGTTAGGGGAGCCTTTTTTCCCAGAGCCTGCAAGTTGTCCAGGGCTGTCATCCTTCATGAACCTCTTTATTTTGGAATTATAGAGTCTTTTATAGGAATCGTTCAGCATCTGTGTAGAGAGAGCAATCAAATAGCAAATCTTTAATAATCTTACAACCTTTTTTAAAATACGCTTATTCTTATTGAGTTAATTCTGTCTTCAAATGTATTTGACAAACCTCATTTGGGGCTTTGATGCTGTCTAAGTTCCCCATACTCCTGCTCAAGTTATTTTTTGTGAGAACATGAACTTTCTCATCAAATCCATTATCATCCATCAGCTTTAGTATTTTCAAAACATCATTTTTCGAAAGTTGATCGAAGTCAATTGTGGCACCCACTAATTCATCTCCTGAAAAACAGTATGGTTTTCATGTTGAACCACTCTTACCATGGCAACTTAAAATATCAATGATTATTTTTTACTAAAGTTAAATAAGAAAAGGCTGTTACATTTTTTTATAACAAAACATCTCCTGAAAAATGTGGTATTAAGTTAAATGTCATACCTTCCTTGAGTCCATGATTGGCAGAGGAGCCACCAGTAACACTGGAGACAACCAATCCTCCCTTTTCTGATTCCTCCAGCATCAGCCCTTCTGAGAGACTTCTCCCCCTGCGGTGACGAAACTAAAAACAGACACAACGTAACAAACGCAGTTATAAGAAATGTGTAAAGACACACGTAGGGAACATAACATTGGTTATGTTTCCTTCATTCTCCAGTGTTCAAAAATATAAAATGCATAGAATGAATATATATCCACTGAATTAGACAATAATGCCATAGCTCACTTTACCCATTAAATCATAAGGATCAGTTAAAACCACTAACTAAAGAGGGGCAATTGAAGGTTAACCTGTTATAATATGCAAATACAGTAGACAGATGTTTTAAACCCAAGTAGCTGCACCTTCGAAGTCTTTGATGTATTGTCTTGGGAAATGGACCGCAATAGGAACAAGTTTGTCCAGGAATATAAAGAGAAGTGCACTATAGTTGGGTGTTTCCTATTTAAAAACCACACTCAACTGACTACACCCCACCACTTTCCATTATCCAAAGCGTTCTTTAATAGATGTGTTGCATGCCTGATTCGACTGCTGCACTAAGACCAAACCTGTGTGCGACCAGATTCCTCTGTTAATAATTCCACGATCATGGTAATTCTAATTATTTTCGTCATCATAAAAATTTTAGCTTACAGACATTTTTACAAAAAATATTCCCCTATTGATTAAAACACAGTGAATGTTAAACCTGGATGGGATAACCATCTTCCATGAGTAGAGATTTAAATATAATAATCCTCGCTGAGATGTTTTCTCCTACCACACATTAACAGACAACACTGAAAACACAGATTTCTTTTGGGGAAAAAAATATCTTTCATGAGCATTGATTTAAATGTAACTGTGCCACACCCCCAACAAACCTTTATGGTTTATGGTGAATGGACTTATGTAAGGAAACAGGAAAGCACCAAGCAGCCATCACATAATCACTGAATCACATAGATCATTCACTAGATAAGTCCATGTAAATTCCTCACAATTACTCTGGTAAGAATTCCTGTTACCAGTATTGACATGTGACGCTCTATATTGTTTATGTAAAGGACGTTTCTACACTTTGGATATACGTGAAGTACATTTTAATCTATTCTATATTTTTCAAGTATTTTTTTTTTCTTCACTAAGATATGTAAAACATATGCCAATAGTTACTGCGTAAATACACATACATAACCTGCAAATACTGTACTTTGAACAGAGCTACTATGATGGTGACATCATTATTTACTTAGTGTAATTCTACAAATATAGTACCTGGCACCATATAGTCTGCATGGAGTATCTCAGCTGACATGTCAACAACGGTCTCTTACCTTGGGTTCCATTGGGCTTTTAAGACTGCTTTGCTCCTTGTCATTCAGTGACTGAAGTGTTCAACTGTCATCATGGCGATAGTGTTATCAGTCCATGCTGCTTGCCCAGCACTTCTGTTGGTCTGCCTTTCCAGTTCCCCAGTCAGTAACAGCATATCCTCCCTGAAGCAGACAAACTGGTTCCAGCTTCGGCATGCCTTCAGTGCTGCGCACATCAAACTCCCCAGTCCAGGTAGGCAGGATGATCACCGAAACCTGTCCTCTTAAAACTGCAACTAAAAAATAGAACACTCCCTGTACTAATAAGCAACGACAGGTGGAAAAACAAAGTCTGTTAACATCCCAAAAATGTGGTTGTGCCATAAGGTCTCGTTTAAAGGGAGGGGCAGGCGTTCACTCATATGACTCATCAGAAGTATAACGAACAACAAAAGCATAATGGCCTGATCTAGGGATTTGAAATGATTTTGTTTGCATAACTAATGATGAAAGCACACTAATAAGGTGGGGCTAATACTCCTCCCTCCAATAACCCCTAACAATTAACATGGCATAAGACCACTGCTACAGAACAATGACATGGAATGTTAAGAACCGCCCACAACGTCATTGTAATGACGCTTAGACAAACCCGAACCGATGCATACGGGATGTGGAAATGCTGACAGACAGCCCACCCGCACCCCCAAAAATAACACTGACAAGACATGTGTAAAACCAGTGGTGTTTACTGTAACAAAATAAACATTCGTATTACTAAGGACATTAGTACTGACCACGACAAAGTGCAGAATACATGAATCCTTCCTGAGATGTTCTCTCTAACAGTACATTATCTGACTGCAGAACATTTCTCATGCTTAATATACAGTTGTTTTAACACAAAATGGGTTTAAAATCCCATTTTTCAGTTATCGTGAGTGTTCAAATAATGACTGGAATGGAAAATACAGATTTTTTTTATTATAACATTGTCTATACATGCTGTATAAATATGCTTCAGTCTGAGCCATGTTGACAGGCCATGTGCAAGAGGAATCTCAGCTATTCATCATTTAAGTAAATTACCTGCTTGTTACATGTAGGTAACCTGTCAGGTAAAATCTATCATATTAGCAGTAGAATGATAATCCATTTAGGTTTCATAATTTACCGCCCCTCCCGGAGGTCAAACGGTCATTAGGTGTGGGGATTGGAGAGTGTCAGGTCTCTCTCCTTAACCACAGATCAGGGAACACCACACTCAGATATAACCTTTACATTAGTAAAGGAAACACCACATTCAGTTACAATCATTACAGGGATAAAACATCGGACTCGGGCCCAGTGGTTATGGGAAACCTCTACCAACTGCCTTGAATGGGTGGCTGGAAGGTCCAGCAAGCCAGGACCCCGATGGCCTCCAGTGGGGTCACAGATGGAGATCCCCACTCATCAGTCCTCTTGTTTTCCTCTCACACACCCCTCCCACCAACCAGTTTGGAGAAGATGGAGTCCTCTCTTTGGCACAGAGCAGCAGGGGTGTCATACTCCACCACCTTCCCAGAATGCATCACAAGCACCCGGTCCGAGTCCATGATGGTGTTCATTCTGTGGACAGAAATCACAGTCTATTGGTTCAGTTTGGCAGATCTGATGGTTCGGGGAAATGCTCACATTGATGCATTCAAATATCAGTTGTGAACATAAAAAAAAATTTAAAAAAAAAAAATCGATTCATAAAAAACGTACAATTCAAATAGTCTGTGTGTGTGTGTGTGTGTGTGTGTGTGTGTAGAGCTGCTGTTCATGACCTTATATAACCATATGTTCAGAAACCTAACTTACCTCACACACCCACACCTGAACTGTATAATCCCGGTCTACAGCCGTAGGCGTTTGTATGGTTGTGTGTTTGGTCCTAGCTATTGTCATTCCTACCACTATGTTTTCCTGGTGTAAGTTTGACTGACATGTCATTCTACCTGATTTACTTACACTGCATTTGGGGAAAGGACCGGTAAGTAGACATGGCACTGTTCCGTCTACACTTGGTAAAAAAAGACTGTGAGGATCCAAATTCCATTTGATTTGACTGTATATACAAACCTATGTACAGCATTTGACAGATATAAATAAAAAAAAATTCAGATAGTAATAATACTCGCTGGGTATTAACAGAATGAAAGGATAGTAAGTGTTCACTCTGGGTGTGAGTGTGTATGTGTGCAGTGAGAATGTGCACGCTTACACGTTTTTCCTTGTTGTATGTGGGACAACGTGGATGCCAAAAAATATCTTTATACTCAACAGAGACATTATGTTAAGGTTCGACATTATGTTAAGGTTCATTTTCCTCAAAATGTGGATACACATTTTGAGGAAAAAGGCTAATAGAAACTAATAAATGATTTACCTATGGGCAATGGTGAGGACTGTCTTATCTCGAAACTTCTCCCTGATCGTCTGCTGTAGCAGGGAGTCAGTCTTTTGGTCAACGCTGGCCGTGGCTTCGTCAATACACAGAATCTACAGGGAGGAAACATTGGTTGAGACATAGAGGGCGAGTCCCAGTCGGAGCTGTGTCCCGGTTCGATGGTGGGGACGTTGCTTGTGGATGCTCCTTACTTTGGCCTCGGTCAGCAGAGCCCTGGCCAGACACAGCAGCTGCCTCTGTCCCAGAGACAGAGACCTGCCCCTCTCCCCCACCTCCGCTCCAAGCCCTCCTGATAGAGACACACTTATTAGAACCCTTCACTCTCACCTTGGGATTCCTTGAAGAGGCGTTTTTTTTAAACGAGGACACTCATTGGTCCTCCGGAAACCCGTTTCCATGGTGGACATTAGTGTTTTACTGTCAGTTTGTTATCTCAAAACAAACTAAAGTGCTGCAAATAGTGTCGGAGTATTGCAACCTCAGACTGTCGGCTGTGTGATGTTGGACCCCTGCCAGTCTGCTGGCTGAGCAGCGCAGACAATCACGGCTCGGATGAAAGAAAGGGTGCCGCTTTCCCAGTTTTCTTACAGAAAGAGCATTTTACAATCCAGTGTGTACAAAATACATCCTGTGGGGCAAGTGACTTCAGAAACCCTGGTCTATTTCAGTCTACTTGAGTGTCAAATTTTTGCCTCTCGTTTTATCTTTTATTAATCTCCATTCTAACACAATTCTAATCTCTCCCCTAGTTGTCTCAAATCATCTATCCTGTCTTAATTTTTTTCTACATCTCCCTCTCGCCCTCTTTTGTCCCCTCTGCCTCTCCATCCGCCTCTCACCGATGCGTTTAATGACAGGGATTAGATGACAGTGTTCCAGGGCGTCCATTAGTTGGTGGTCAGAGTGACGTCCACAGGGGTCCAGGTTCTCACTCACCGTCCCACTGAACAGAAACGGGTCCTGGGGGATGATGGCCAGCTTTGACCTGTCGGTTGTGCCACAAACACTGTGTGAAGAATGAATCTCTACTTCTAAATATACATTGATAGCTGCTCAAGGAATGAAGACAAATGCCTATTAAAATCCACATAAAATGTCCATTATCCACACACCATTATTGTCCAGGTTCACAGTCAAATGTTACCGGATTTGAACATAGTAAATTATTTGTCCCATTTTCATAACTCACCCTAAATTGAGACACAAAATATGTTCGCTCATTGGGGCAATTAAGACCTCCACATAAAAACGCAATTAATTCAAGCTTGTTTTAGATCATGGATGACGGCGTCAATCACTGCCTCAGTATGCTTTACAAGAGAGACAGTAACAGATACACCAATCAGCCATAACATTATGATCATCTGCCTAATATTGTGTAGGTCCCTCTTTTGCTGCCAAAACAGCCCTGACCCGTCGAGGCATGGACTCCACTAAACCTCTGAAGGTGTGCTGTGGTCTCTGGCACCAAGAGGTTAGCAATAGATCCATTAAGTCCTGGAAGTTGCAAGGTGGGGCCTCCATGGAACTGACTTGTTTGTCCAGCACATCCCACAGATGGTCGACTGGATTGAGATCTGGGGTATTTGGAGGCCAAGTCAACAACTTGAAAATGTGTTCCTCAAACCATTCCTAAACCACTTTTGCTTTGTGGCAGGGCGCATTACCCTGCTGAAAGAGGCCAATGCCATCAGGTAATACAGTTGCCATTAAGGGTGCACATGGTCTGCAAAAATGCTTAGGTAGGTGGTACGTGTCAAAGTAACACCCCCTGAATTACAGGACCCAAGGTTTCCCAGGAGAACATTGCCCAAAGCATCACACTGCCTCCGTCGGCTTGCCTTCTTCCTATAGTGCATCCTGGTGCCATGTGTTCTCCAGGTAAGCGCACACACACCCGGCCATACATGTGATGTAAAAGAAAATGTGATTTATTAGACCAGGCCACCTTCTTCCATTGCTCCGTTGTCCAGTTCTGAGGCTCATGTCACCATTGTAGGCGCTTTAGGCAGTGGACAGGGGTCAGCAAGGGCACCCTGACTGGTCCTCGGCTATGCAGCCCTATACATAACAAACTGTGATGCACTGTGCTTTCTGACACCTTTCTACCAGTACCAGTATTAACCTTTTCAGCAATTTGAGCTACAGTAGTTTGTCTGTTGGATCAGACCAAACAGGCCAGCCTTCACTCCCTACGTGCATCAATGAGCTTTGGCCTCCCATGACCCTGATGCCGGTTCACCGCTTTAGATAGGTATTGACCACTGCAGACTGGAAACACCCCACAAAGACTGCAGTTTTAGAGATGCTCTGACCTAGTTGTCTAGCCATTACAATTTCGCACTGGCTTGTCAAAATCACTGAGATCCTTACGCTTGCCCCTTTTTTCCTGCTTGTAACGCATCAATTTTGAGGACAGAATGTTCACTTGATGCCTAATATATCCCAGCCACTGACAGGTGCCATGATAACAAGATGTCAAAAGACTGTGTCATTCACTTCACCTGTCAGTTGTCATAATGTTATGGCTGATCGGTGTATATCTGGGTGCCAGACTGCTAAGCTATAGGCCCACATGAACTTTCGAGATATAATAGAAAAACAGACCAGCTGGGGTATGGTTTAGTTTCTCCTCACTTAATACATGTATCCTTTACAATCACCATGCTCTTTCTGTCTAACCTGAGCTGGGCCAGTCCCACCTGGCTGGTGTCCACTCCATCCAGTAAGATCTGACCCTGGTTCAGTTCCACCATTCGGAAGAGGGCCAGAAACAGGGTTGACTTGCC
Source organism: Esox niger (assembly GCA_016801105.1). Classification (NCBI taxonomy): domain Eukaryota; kingdom Metazoa; phylum Chordata; class Actinopteri; order Esociformes; family Esocidae; genus Esox; species Esox niger. Next base: position 7,996 of record JACXGJ010012106.1, on the reverse strand, counting down.
TGAGCCCGTCCGGCCCACCACCCCAACCTTCTCCCCAGGCCGGACCACCAGGCTCACCCCATCCAGGGCGTTGGGAAGGCCCTCTCTGTAGGCCAGAACGGCCCTGCGGAACTCCACCGCACCCAGCTCTGGCCACGAGGCTGGAACCTACAAAAAAATGTCAGGCTTTAAAGGTTGTATTCTGTTCCAGCCAGACAACACTATTTCCATCTCTTAACATGATCAATCAACATTGATAAATCTCAAATGGGGATTAGCTGGGGGCAGATGACACATACATGAGACTGTCCAGAAACTGAAGATGATTGGACATGGAGATAACGTATCAAATGGCTGTTACCTGGGGGTTGTCCTGCTGGGGCTCAGTGGGCAGGCTGTTGGAGTACTCCTCCGTTCGCTCCACGCTCACCAGCTGCATCTCTGTCTGGGTGAAGCTGAAAATGAGGCCTGACAGCCGGTCCGTAATGGACAGCGCATACGCCAAGGACAGACCGACCAGACCTGGAACACACGTAGAAACACAGACTTCAGCAGTTCCAATAAACTGTTAATAATCAGTTACATCCATCCCACCTGACTATTTCCTTCTTCTCAGTTAACTGAAGCGGCGATTTATACTTCTTTGTAATAAGGGTAATAGAAAAATGTATCAACATACTCCAACACCATTTGGTAACCTTTAGCCCTTACTGAATATCTGGCTAATTGGCTTAGCTACCCAACGGTGACCATGAGCTGACATGATTATCCTAACCAACCCCGGCCAGTCACCTGGGTCAATGGATTTGTACTGGTGCTGGATGACGGCAATGATGCTGATGCCCGTAACCACAGCTACGCCGATCATCTGCAGTCGGATGTCCAGCCACTGCATGGCGGCGTTGCTAAGGAACCGGCAGCGCTGGTTCAGTTCCAGTCGCCTCTCGTTCTCCTCCTCGAACCTGAAGCCACACAAGAAAACAAAAAGGCCGGGAGCCCCCCTTCACTTAGACGCTTCTGAAGGCGCTTCCACAGGCTAACAGGCAGTTCTACCACCCTAACACGGACATGACATGAAGCAAAAGCCTGCTCCTCCTGCATCTCTCCAAGAGGAGTGACTGCCTGTCGACCAAGGAGGCTCTGAACATCCATTAGACTCCTTCCCACTAGACTCTACTGCTGCTCACCTGGCCGCGCCGGAACACGCTCGGATGGTCGCCAGGCCGCTCAGCGTCTCCGAGAAGTGGGAGTAGAGCGGGGACAGGGTGACGCTAGACAGGCGCTTCAGCTCTCTGGACGTGTGCCGGTAGAAGTGTTGCGCACGGTGGTAGAGCAGGCCCAGGGGCAGGATGGGCAATAGGACCCAGGGGAGGCCGTAGGTCATCACCACCAGCGTGCCCAGCAGCCCGAAGACGTTAGCCAGCAGGATGTTGAGCACGAACGGAAGCGTGTCGTCCACGCTGTACAGGTCGGACGAGAAGCGGTTGAGGACACGGCCCAGAGGCGTGGTGTCGAAGAAGGCCACCGTAGCCTAGTCGTTGACATGGAGTGGAGAGAGAAAGTCGGGTTGTGGAGGCGGTAATAAGAACGTTGGGGTTTAACTGCAGTGAAATGCACCACACTGTACGCACGCCAATATCATTCTCAAAGACCTAGCAGCTAATCGAAACTCTAGAAAAATCGTAACAGTATGACCTTGAGAAAAACCATCTCAAGCGCCTGCGGATGGGTCCCGTCGCTAAAACAGCCGCGTGTTTGACTGACGCCAAGGGGCCCACCTTGAGGACTGTGCTGAGCAGTCTGTTGTGGATGACGGAGGCGGCGCGGATGCCTCCATAGGCGAAGAGGAATGCTCGGAGGGCCGTGAAGACAGTGTTAGCCCCCGCGATGGAACCGTACACAGTCAGATAGAAATTGACCTCAGAGCTCACATTGGAGGAAGCGGCCGTTACCACAGCAGTGATGGAGGACCTGTAGATACGGATTATTAAAAGGTCTTAACAGTGCACACGTGTGGTTACTTAATAAACCTGGTGCTTAATCTAGCATTTGATACCTATAAAACAAATCACTTTACACCATAATCGCAAAGATATTAGAGTCTATACACGCAACGGTCCAGTATGACTTGAAGCTGAATGCAGTTATAAGTGAATCTAACATCCTTTTGGCTAACAGTCGGCTGGTTTAACCGCTAGGCCACCGATCAGCTCTAAAAGGTAGGTTTTGAGTGACTGAATGTTATCAAGTCCAGGGGAGACATCCTGAGAGTCACGCTTACACAAGTCCTCCGGGAAAGAAGAGCAGCTGGTGAGGTGAGGTGTAGGCAGGTGTGAGAGGATTGTGGGCGGAACCGTTGTTCTTCAGGTTGGAGATCCAGTGGGACAGCCACCAGTCTGACATATTCTTAGTGCCTGGAGAGGAAGGTGACTATTAGTTTGAATTCTAAATTATCTTATTAATCTGAACAGTGTAATTTCAACACTATGTTGAAATGTGGTTGATGTACCTTGCATCAAGAGCAGGGCCAGGAGGACAGACGCGCCCAGGGCTCCTCCCACCGCTCTCCAGTAGGCATGGTAAACCTTCCAGGACAGACCGCCCACCGCCTTCTGCTCCTCCCCCAACAAGGAACACTCCTCCTCCACACGAAGCTCATCGGACAGATTCAGATTCTCCTCTTGCTTAGTAACATCTTATACAAGCCAGAATGCATGAAAAATGTACTTCATCAACACACACACAAATATTACTTTAATCACACTTGGCAACAAAGTGCATACATGAATCAATTCATGTTTGATTTCAGGGAGTCAGTAAAATTAGAACTGAGTTGTAAGATTCATTTAATAATTCACTTCACTTAATGATTCTCTTAATAATGACAGTACCTTTATCTTTCACATTATTATGGTTCTTCCGGTTCTTAGGCACTGCTTCCACCAAAGGCAGGACCTCTTCAGGTGAACCTGTTCACAACGCATGGCAAGGATAAGCCCACTTACACAGAAAATAAGAAGGCAGGTCATTCACAGACCATTATCTATTGGACAACACAAGGTCAGAGCTTATTTTACCCGTTTTGATAATTGTTCCATTGTCCATGAGAATCACCACATCAGCTTTGTCCACAAACTCTATTCGGTGGGTGCAAAGGATTCTGGTCTTGCCCCTGAGGATTCCCATGATGCATTTCTCCATTAGGTGATTGGCCACATCAGCATCTACTGCAGCCAGTGGATCGTCGAGGAGGTAGATGTCCTTCTCCTTTAAAAGAGAATGGGAATATGTGTCTTGTTTGTGTGTGAGATAAAGCCCAAAAAGTAGATTGGAATTAAGAAACTCAAAAAAATTAATAACTCATTAGTAAATGCTGTATACTATTTACTCAATTATATTTCTATAATTTAGTAAATACAGTCTGTTGCTTGATAAATAGTTGGGGGTTCTGTGAAATGCAGTTTTAAATGGCTGTTGTGTGCAGGAGAGGATACTTACCATGTAAACAGCTCTGGCCAAGGCCAGACGGGCTTTCTGTCCTCCACTTAGCGTAACTCCGTTTTCTCCCACCTCAGTCTTGTCCCCATTAGGTAAAATCTGAACAAGCAAGCAGTGTTGTAGTAAGAGGTAATCGCAAATGTACACGTGACCCACCTCTTGATGAAAACTGCATTGAAAGATTAGTAAAGAAGTAAAGTATGTATTGTCACCACCAATTGCCGCTGTGTGGATGAGTGGGAATGACCCAGGGGGATAAAAACAATACCACACAGTGTTGTGTCTTACATTGAGGTCATCCGTTAGAGCGCAGGCCTCGACCACTGCCTGGTAGAAGCCACTGTCGTAGTCCCTGCCAAACAGGATGTTGTCACGTACTGTTGCATGCTGGATCCACGGTTCCTGAGTAGCCAGGCCAAAGCCGTCCTCCCTGCCCTGGACATGCACGGTCCCTCCAAGCCTACGGAGTCATAACGACATAGCCCAAAAAAACTGAAACCCTAAATCAAACGTCTTTTCCCATCGACTCAATATGGAAATAAAAAAGACCAAGCGCTAAGAAACGAGCGGTAGCTACCTACTGAGTTCTCCGGTGATGGCTGCAAGCAGAGAGCTCTTCCCACAACCCACCTTGCCCACCACCACCACAAGCAAGCCCTAGCAGATGAGGAAACAGTCATTAGCCGACCCTCGTCTTCCGCCTGAAGACTTTTGAGGAAAGGCTTCGCATTCTCCCTGGAAAAACACGTTCCCAAAGTTGTGCATAAACCAGACAGACAACCGAGCTCCGGCACTGGCCGGGAACCCAAACACACCTTAGAGACGGTGAGGTCGAGGCTACGTAGGAGCAGACTGCCCCCAGGGGACGCCGTGTCTCCCTCCGCCTCTCTCTCAGGGGTTTGGCCTGGTCTCCCAGGCCCCAACCATGAGAAAGTGCCCTGACTTATCACAACGGTGTCCCGGGGGTCCTCAGGGGACACTGAGAAGCCAATAGAAAGACATTGAAATCACAAAGCTACTTCTGTACTAAAATTACATAGATGTCTTCCATTTCCGTACGAAGGCAAGCGTGCTCGCTCGCAATCTAGTACGATGGTACCGTGGCTGTAGTAGGCGCCGAGGTCCTGGTCGGGCAGCTTTAGGAAGCGCTGGATGCGGTCCAGAGAAACCTTGGCTTCCAGGGTGCTGTTGAGCACCCAGGGAAAGCTGTTCAGTGGGAGGATCAGCATGCCCACCAGAGCCAGTGTGGTGAACACCTGCATCGGAGGGGAGAACATCAGGCCCGGTTACCACATCACTCCACTCCCCAGGGCTCAGACCAAAGACACTTTTCTGAACCATCATCCTACTGCCTTTTAAGGTCCGGGAGGCTGACGTTCCGACGTCCACACCAGGAGGTATGCCGAATACATTGCCATACTCTAAGCCGAATGCGTGTAGCGCCTGGATACACAAAACCCCCAGTAAAATGCGTTTACCTTGGCCGCAGTGAGTTGGTGGCCCAGCAGAACGTATGTAACGAACGTGAGAATAGAGATGACAACAGGTAGGGCAGCCCAGGTGTATACGCACACCGCATCCAGGTACTTGGTGGCCTTGAGGTGTGACAGCTCCTGTTCCCGGTAGCCGGCTATCTTCTGGGCGAAGTGAGCCTCCCAGTTGTAGAACTTGATGACTCGTATTCCGTATAGGACCTCAGTCATTAGCTGGAAGGCAAGGACAAGAAAGAAGACATTGTTTATTTTACGGGTAACCAGCGATTTGGGAGATAATTAAATGGGTTCAATGAGAACATTGCGGGGGACATTGTCATGCTCTGGTGATCGCCCAGTAACGCTCACTCAGCGGAGTCTGGTTCCTCTCTAGGTTTCTTCCTAATTTTCGATCCAACTAGGGAGATTTTCCTACCCACTGTGCATTAACTCTGTATATCTGCATGTGCACTTTGTGACATTTGTGGATGTAAAACGGGCTTCATTGACTGAATAGTGTGAAACGTGCGGAAACCTTTTGCAATAATTAGGGAAACACTGTTGCAGGGATGTCTTACCTTGACGCGGCTGTCCTTGTGCGCAAGCATGTGCTTGTTGTTCTCCACAATACGAGTTGCCAGCACCTTGTTGAGCGGTACCAGCAGAATAGCCACACCCAGCCCCCCTAGAAACGCCACCCCAACTTGGAGGTACAACAGATAGAGAGCGATCGAGAACTGGAATGGCAGGCTCCAAATCTCGTGGAAACTATTGAAGAAGCCGACCACGCGGTCCGCGTCCGTGCTCATAAGGTTGACCACCTCGCCGAGAGTGAACCGGGCGGCCAGGCCACCTCCGCTCACCCGCAGCGCCTTGCGGTAGATAGCCGCGACAAGAGCAGCGCGTGCCGTCAGGGCGACCTTAGAGACCTCGAAGATGAAAAGGTTCCGGATGATGGCCGACGTGAACGTGCTGAAGAAAAGTCCCGCTGCACACCAGGCCCCCCAGCTGACGGGGGCGTCCTCCTCCTCCATGTAGTTCACCAGGCTGCTGAGGAGCAGAGGCCCTGCAAAGCCTAGCACTTTGCATGCTAGCTTCAGCAAACCAAGGAGGTAGTACCACGGCCCAAAGGCCTTGTGCAACACTTTCAACAGTCCCACGTGCTCCTCTGTTGTGTCAGATTGATCCTCATGGAGAGGTGAAGTCCGTGACCCGTTCTGTAGGCTCTTGTTTATAGGACTGGTTGTAGTGTTCCCCCTCTGTGCTGCTGCCCCCTGTTGGCAGTCAACCCAGCAGCGGAAGAAGTGACGGCGCACTGTATCGGTGCGGAGCTTCTGGGGCAGGAGGTAGACGTCGCATGGCCTCTCCAGTTCGCCGTGCTGCCCACGCCTCAGCAGCGGGTTCAGCCACAGGTAGAGCAGCCGGGAGACGCAGCTACTTTCGTCCTCTGCCACCATCTCCCCAGTGTCCTGTAGAGAACTCTCTGGGATGAGGAGAGAGTTGTCTGCGTCGTTGACTGCCATTGAGGCGTAGCTCTGTTCGACGACACAGGGGGCACCAAAGGCCAGGAGGTAGGCCAGGACAGGGAGGACCCTGGCGGCCGCAAACGCCAGCCGTGCCACCCTAAGGGGCTCCCCCAGGTCCAGGTAGGTGGCATCCTGGGCATAAGCCAGCAGTGTGACCACCAGATTAGGGAGAGCCAACAGGACCAGCAGTAGTAAGGTACATGGACCCCTGGTTGTTCTGTAAATAGACCCCCGGAGGACTAGCAGGGCCCCGAAGTGAACAAGCCAGGCAAGGATGGCACAGACGTCGGCCAAAACATCCAGGTACATGTCCCCCTGATGGAGAAGGGCCACCAGGATCACATCCCCCAGGAACAGCAAAGCCACCAGCAGGGCAGAGGCCACCCGGAAGCCCCAGCCACATAGGGGAGAGGACCGGAGGAGGCTGCATCTGTGTGATGTAGAAAGATTACACGAGGATTGAGCTGTCTGGAACAGGACCTGGATAGATTAACTGATTTAGATGCTAATCAGCTTTTAAACATTGACAGTGGCCAAAATGTTCTACCTAGCCTGTGTCTTTTGGCAGCGTGACCTACCTCGGAGCACTCAGGTAGCAGGCGCTAAACACTGCCACGACACTGTGAGCAAGAGCTCCCAGGATCAGCTGGTTAAAGCAGTGGCTGATGGCTCCATCCTGCCACACGGGGAATGGGTTGAGGGCATCCGTGTGGCACAGTCCTGAGAAAAACTCGCTGGGGCCATAATCAGCCAAGTTGCCGCCCCCCATGGTCCACTCATCTTTGGAAGAAAAAAACGTACTTGCTTGTTTTATTTTTTTGCGTCAACTAGTCATGTTGAGAGTAATACGTTTAATGTTAGTTGATGTAGGTATGGGCGCTGCTAAATGACTCAATAGGCTAATGTAAGGCAAAGTAAACGTTTGTAGACACCTGCAGTACACAACTTTTATGACTTCATTTGTAACGTATTTGATTAAATCTGTTAGCAACATTTGCAGTTTGTATCTGTATATCGTTTACTAATGTTAAGTCTTCTATGACTTAGTTGTAGGTGGTTTAGCTTGCTGGATAGCTAATTCAGAGTCGACAAGCTTGACAGACATTATTTTGGAGATATTTGTTAACCTTTTTAGCATTCTTGTAAATGGCAAATACTAGCAAATAAAATATTTCACCAGTAGAGGCGTAAGTTGTTGTCCGTCAAGTTAATGTTTTGTGCATTTTGAAAAATATAATAATTCATATATTTGACAAGACACTTCCAATAACTTAAGATAAAGTGGTCAAGGGAAATAAAAAATACCTGTTTACATCAGCGTCATCAGCGTCTTGTGAGCAACATTAAAAAATCACTTCCGGGTCACGAAAATTAGGATTTTTTCAAAATAAAAGAGACCAAAATATTACTTTAAAACTGACATAAATAGAGTTTATTAATTGTTTAAGAAAATTTTCCTCTCGAAACATAGAAAACAATTCATGTTTGACCATATTAAAGAGTAAATTCAATAAAAAGTGG
>JACXGJ010012105.1:0-18545 GCA_016801105.1 Esox niger | reverse complement strand
TGGCCTGTCTGTCTCTCTCTCTCTCTCTCTGGCCTGTCTGTCTCTCTCTCTCTGGGCAGACATGTTTTTCTAGAAGCTGTTGTATGATATTGGGAAAGGTGATGGATGTCTTCAGCCTACGTAGCGCCTCAGTCTTTTGGTGTTGTTGCTCTTGGCATGGAGCTTTGCTTTCCCCAGCCGGCCTACTCTCTGTCTCTGTGTCGTTTTGCACTTCTCCTTCATTACTGCGGTTCTTCCCTGAAAGAGGCCTCATTCCATTCCAGCCTTGTCTTACAGTTCCTTTATTCTCTGCTCAGTTTCACTTCCTCTCATGTCCCCTTTCATACTTAAACCCAGGCAGTGACCATGAGGGGAATTTGCAGATGTCTTTAAATTAAGGTACAGTTTAAATTCCAGGTGTCAGATGTTTCTGGACCGGGGAACACTTTGGATCAGCATGTAGCTCTCACTTTGTCAGGAGCTTGACCATTAACCAATAGCTTGCTAGAGCCGGAAAGACCATACTGTTCTGTCCTTGAACAAGGCAGTTAACCCCATGTAATTGGCCCAGGCTGGTGAGGTAGTTTACTCATTTAAACCATCGCAAGCATTTTTTGCAGGCTTCACATGAACAAGGCAGGTTGCAACAACTAACAACAGTAACTATCTAACTGGCTAATAACTCAGGTGAAAGATATTTAATTTTGTGTACTGCACTGATTAGTGGACTCTGTTCTTTTTACACAAAGCGAATAGTGGCTATTTATGACATTCAGACTTTGTAAACACTGATTGTTGGTGTACAAATACCTTAGCTAGATGTAAAATGGCACAGCTAAGATTGGCTCCGCCAGGGATGTCAGTATTATTTACACGATGGTTATTTTGGCCTGTTAGGTACTAGATCTGCTGTCCCATAAGATGAAACCTCGTTGCCGGGTTACAAGGCTCAGACCCAACCCCTCCCACCTCTGAGTTCCTGCATTCGGCTGTATGAAATGTGCAGGCCGACAAAAAATGGGATGGAAATTTGTCCGTAGGAAAAGTAGACTACATAGTCATTTTATTTTTCATGACAGATACGGCAAAAGCCTGTGTGAAAGGCCAGTTGTTGAAAAATGTAATAATTGGGTCGTTTTCCGAGAGTCACCCCACTGAGGTCGCCATCTGACTGAAGCCTTCTATGACTCGACGTGTTTGTTTGGCCCATTCTCGTCAAGTGGCTGGACTCTGTGCGAGGCCGGGTCGAGCCGAGCCGGGCCGTCTCATCCCCAGGGGCCCGTTGAGTCCGCCGCCGCCTACATTTGACCCTCCTCTTCCTCCGGTCCAGGTGATGAAGGTGAACGCCGAGAAGGAGCGTGCGTCGCTGCGGCTCGTGGCGGTCCTGGCTAACACGGGGTGCGTGGACGCGGTGTGCCAGCAGATGGCGTCATACCCACAGTACCTGGAGAGCTTCCTCCACCTGCAGTACTACATCCTCCAGATGGACGGGCCCCTCCCACTCCCCTACCGACACTACATCGCCATCATGGTGAGCCCCCGAAACACGGACCGGCAGTGTGCACGCTTCGACACACACACACACACACACACACACACACACCTCAACCCACCCACACACACTGACAAGAGCACAGCCGAGAGGCTGGTGGAAAATTCTGTTGCTGCTGTAGTCTTTATTTAGGTCACATCTCTGACACATCTCCTGTCCCCCCCCACCGCCCCCCCCCCGCCCCCGCCCGTACATCGCTCTCTCCCATGCCCCACCCCCAGGCGGCAGCGCGACATCACTGTGGTTACCTGGTGTCCCTGCACTCAGCCCAGTTCCTCAAGTCGGGGGGGGACCCCCAGTGGCTGAAGGGGCTGGAGGACGCCCCGCTTCGCTTGCGACACCTGGACCAGCTCAACAAGGTGTTGGCCCACCAGCCCTGGCTCACGGCCCACTCACATATCCAGGTAAAGCCCAGATTCAGTGGGCCGCGATTGGCCGTTAACCCTGTGGTTTAGCAGATGGCCCCACTGTCTTCTCTGCCCCCAGGCGTTGCTGAAGATGGGGGAGCAGTGCTGGTCTCTGGCTGAGCTGGTCCAGGCTGTGGTGCTACTGGCCCACTGCCACTCTCTTGCTAGCTTCGTGTTTGGCTCGGGGGCTGACTCTGACCCCGCCCCCATCCCCAGGGCACCCAACGGCACGCCACCGGGCTACAGCCTCTCTGACGCCGCCAACGGCAACTTAGCCGCGCCGCCGGAACACGCCGCGCGTCGCAGACAGGTAGGTGTCTCCTCAGAACAGGCCGTTGCCTGGCCGACAGGTTGCAGTTCCGCCCAACGAGGTCACATGTTGTCGTCTCTCGTCCCAACAGTCTCTGAGCTCCTGCTGTGAGGGGGTGTGTCTGAAGGACAGGAGGGAGGAGGGTCTCGTAAACACAAAGACTGCCCAGCAAACAGGTACATACACGTCAGCCTGTCCCCCCCACGCCTGTCCCCCAGACTTCATCCGTATTAACCCTCTCCCTGCCAGACTTCATCCGTATTGACCCTCTCCCTGCCAGACTTCATCCGTATTGACCCTCTCCCTGCCAGACTTCATCCGTATTGACCCTCTCACTGCCAGACTTCATCCGTATTGACCCTCTCACTGCCAGACTTCATCCGTATTGACCCTCTCACTGCCAGACTTCATCCGTATTAACCCTCTCCCTGTTATCTCAGAGGTGGAAGACGAAGAGGAGCTGATCGACTCTACAGACCCCTCTCGTTTCATAACTGACCCAGAGTTTGGCTACCAGGAATTTGCCCGGAGAGAAGAAGACCACTATCAAGTGTTCTGGGTGCAGGTAACGACTGTCTGTGTTCTGTGGTGTGATGACCCGTGTGGGTCTCCCTGTGGCAGGTGACTGGCGCCATCTGCTGTACAGTATATAGACTGCAGCAGGGTTCTGCGCTAGCTACAGTTAGCTGAGCTGCTACAGGAACCACTCACGGAATGGTTCAAGTCTGTTTTCACGTCTGATGGGGGTGTGTGTGTGTGTTGTCTGGTCAGGACTATTCCTGGGATGACCATGGCTTCTCACTGGTCAACCGGCTCTACTCGGACATTGGGCACAAGCTGGACGAGCGTTTCCGCAGGGTCATGGACCTCCCCTCGACCCACAGTCCGGACCTGAAGAGAGCGATCTGGAACTACATTCACTGCATGTTGGGAATCAGGTGAGGCACACTGCCAGTCTATATACAGACACCCGCCCCAAAGGTTGTCCCAGCGACCGGTTGTCCCAGCGACCGGTTGTCCCAGCGACCGGTTGTCCCAGCGAAGTGTTTGCGATTGGCTTTGAATTTTGTCTGTGTGTGTGTTTGTGTGTAGATATGACGATTACAACTACGGGGAGATCAACAAGCTGCTGGAGAAGGATCTGAAGCTCTACATAAAATCTGTGGCTTGTTACCCTGACGCCACCAAGGCCCCACGCTTTCCCGCCCCCTGGTCGACCCTTGACCCTTCTGAGAGGGTAGGAGCCCCGCCCCCAACGCCTGTTAGATCTGCGCGGTTTGAACCTGTAGGCTCATAGCTGTTCATGTAGGTTTGGTGGAAGAATCAGGGATGGAGGCTTCCATGTTTATCCAGCAGGCGTAGAGCACCAGATGGTTCAATCACAGCTCTGGCCGGGTTGAGCTTCTCTGTCTCTGATGATTCTCACCGTCTATCAGTCAACCTCGGGGGTAGTTGGTGTTATAAAGCGACGTCCCAGGATGGTCATGGCTTGTACCTGATCCGTCGGCATGGAAACAGAGATGGGTATATGGTATGCCTAAACACAGAATGCCAAGCCCCTAGTAATAGTGACACTTACAGTCCCCTCCAAAAGTATAGGAACGGCAAGGCACATTGTTTTGTTTTTGTTGGTCGCTGAAGACCTTTGGGTTTCAGATCCAAAGATGAGTATGAGACAAGAGTTCAGGATTTCAGCCTTACCTTAAACAACTCAGGACAGACCACCGTTTGTATTAGACCACAGCATGCGTAGGTGAGTGTAGGAACTCCGTGTAACTACTAAGAGTTCCTAACACTCCAACACCCATAATGCACCCTGCTTGAACTGAATCCACCGGATCCTGATCACTTGTGTTCTTGGTTTCGCCCCCAGACACGTTCTGCCTCTCACTGACGTCCTTCTCCTTCCCCCTCAGGTACACGTGAGCCTCCTGGTAATGGAGGCACGGCTACAGGCAGAGCTTCTGTATGCCCTGAGGGCCATCACTCAGTACATGATAGCCTAGGTCGGTCGGAGAGAGGGAGTGGTACGTGGAGGGCCGAGCTGGAGGACCCTGGTCGGAGCGCGGTAGCGGACGGAGAGGTGAAGGCGAAACGGCCAGCCGCGACGAAGAGCAGCAGCACACAATGCGGTCATATCTGGCAAAATCCTTCCGACTGTATTTTTCTTTTTCACGTTTCGATATCAAAGGGTGTCAGTGCTCTGTTCCTGTAGCTTTACGCACTGCCGCAGGGGACACTTTACGCGACGGAACGGTCAGAGCGGGCCTTTTCTTCAAGACTCTCCAGCTGCTTCTCCACTCTGCTGAGGTGTTCCTCCCAGTTCTCAGTTATCATCTTTTCCTCTTAGCCTACATCTCTGCTCTTGATGGTTAATGTGCAATTCTTTCACTATTACTATAACAGGTATTAAGTATTTTCATTTTTTTTAAATGTATTGTTTGTCTTAATTCTGATGACTCTGATGGAAGCAGATAGATGTTTCCGCAAAGTAGCAAGGAGAGCTACACCCCCGTGGTTTGTGATACGTCTCTTCCACTCTGCGTTTGTTCAGCATATGTCCTCTTTTTTGTGGATTGAAGGAACGTTCTGGAAAGATGTCGCCGTCGTTCATCGGTTTGTCAGTACGCGCGTAGGTTGCTGGTCAGGGTCATGGACCAGTTGCTCATTTGAACTCTATTCGCATTAAGACAAAAAACGAACAAACCCAGACACTCTACGGTGATAACACACAACTATAGTTTCTTTTAAAAGCACTTTTTTATAATATATTTATGAGACAAATCAAGCTCAGCTGGAACCGAGCCCTTTCTGTTCCCTGGACTGGGTCCGATGGCTGCAGCTGGAGTCCCTACAGCTGATCTCTGCTGCAAGCCGCCCCGTAACCCGTCGTCTGGCGTCGAATCGCATGGAGCCGCACAGGGACAAACAGGCCTCCAAAGAGGCTACAGCCCCGAACGGATCTGACCCGGAAGAACTCGTGACTCCTGTCAGTACATCAGATGGATGTGCAAACGCCATGACTTTAGAGAGAAAAATGATTTTAACCTAAATGCACACAAAGTGGAGGCCAAAGTAATCCTAATTGTTTTTATTTTTTAGAGTCGAGAATAAGCTCTGCCTTGTGACTGTCAGCTCCTATATTGATGTCCTCTGGCATAGATCAAACGTAGGAATCTTCATTTCAGAGTACCTCAACCGTCCTTAAGTCTGCACACACACATTTCAGTGGCTGTTGAAGGTAACCAGCACTGTGAACTGGGACATTGCAACAGACGCGTATCCACACTGGGTTTGAACTGGTGTTCAGCTGGGGCTTGATACTGCAAAGGTTGTAGATCAAAGGTCACATGTTGTCCATGATCTCATGCATGTGAAAAGTAGGTCTGTCTGTTTCAGTTATTTATTTTGTGAGCTTTATGACCTAAAATTTAATATGCTGATTCGTGGTACAAATTTGCAGAGCAGAACAGTGTAGGTACTGTCGAATCAATAAAAATACATTTTATTTTTCCTTAGTTAAATTTTTTTTTTTACACTTGTGAATTTTGCATCACAGTGAATGTGGTCCTCGTTCATGTTGTTTCTGTATTCGCTGCTATAATCCTGCCTGTTGTGCTGCAATCTGAATATTTCAGAGGCAGTGAGGTGGAAGACGCTTATAATGGGCTCGATCTTTTGAAAATGACAGGGGGAGAAACGGACAGAAGCAAAAGAAACAAAAAGCTTTTTAGCACCGGTGCCTTCAGGCCAAACTGAGGCTGAGTGGATGGACTCGACCCCCCTGGGCTTAGTGTGGGCTTTATTTGGGGGAACGTTCCCCATCTCTGTCCTGTGAAACAGGGTCCTGTGGCGCGTCCGGAATGCCCAGTGCCCTCACCTCCGGACACATGGACAAAACGCTGTGCCGTGTCTTGTCTGTCGTTCCACCCGGAGCGCGGGCTGCTTGTCAGCATGTCGGTGTGTTTCCGTCTGAGGCGTCCAACTCCCAGGACGTCTAGCCGACGACGATGGTGCCACGGACACCGAGATGGACGTTCCTTTTTCAATATTTACCACGTAAATGAATGGACAATGAAACAAAAATTCTAACATGGAAACCCTGCCCCCCAAAAAAATGTTTAGGGGAAATGTGAGACTTATTTTTTCTATAAAGATGTTCCATCAAGTGTGTCTCTCCTTTATTGTCGGGGGTCCTTGGGTATGTGTGGACTGGGGGGGACTCAGCTACTTACTAAATCGGGGAAAAAGTCCTTGTAGTGAAACGTTTCAAGGATGGCTGTCTTGGATGGTTGACTGAGGTTAGAGAACAGCCTGGGTTGGTAACAGCCTTGGAGACGGGACAGATGGCATGGTGATATGAGCATGTCTGATCGCAACACATTCATCACGGATCCCTGAGCGCGGGCCAAGTTCCCTTCTTACCCCCGACCCCGTAACCACGTTACTGACAACTCCACAATTAACCCATCGGGCTGTTGGGCAATATGGCACAAAGCAGGCCTATCATGTTTGGAACAGTTGGCCCTGAAGTGGGATCGTATAGGCTAGATGCTTCCAATTCCTTTGAGAATGTCTGTCACTGAAATAGGGCAAAGTCAGTGTGATTTTAGGGGCAAACCCACTCCGGCTTGATAAGTGACAAGATGAGAGATTCGTTATCTAGGTTTGGCTTTTGCTGATTCCGACCGGCATTCTGTTCCCACCAGACAGCCGGCCAACAGGTTGCTAAAGTGTCTAGAATAATTTGTAAGATGATGCCCGACAAGTATCCATTGTTAATTTCAAAGGGTCCCCTTGTGAAAGCATATGATTAAAACACGGTAGCTGCTGTTGGATAACATTATAGCAAGCCAACACATTAACAAATGAGAGGCTTCTCTGGAGTGGCATTTGAGAAGCCTTTTTTCTATACATGTGTGCCCTCTACTGGCAGGGTTTAGGCCTTGCACACTAATGATTGAAACACTGAAAATACTCAAAGCTCAGAGGCCTACATCACAACTTGATATTCTCTGTAACCATGACTTCCATGAATCATAGGAATATGAGTCCTGGCCAACTGACGACATGTTTAAACAGAAGAATGACTCATGCCAAATGAGTTAAACAGATTACGTTTATTTCCACTTTCCAGAACTGCATTCAATATCATCTCTGGCTGACTTTACAATATGTAAAGCGAGACTGGGAGGAGACAAACTATAAAAATTAATCAAAAGTAATCAACACATATCGGCTAAGCACAACTTGTCGTCCCCAACTCACAAACCCCCCACCCCCTTAAAAATAAATTCTAAAAAGGTACTCAAACCTGTTCCCCTACTAAAATACTGTATCATCAAAATTGGGACGATTTTTAATTCAAAATATGAAAATAAGTATTTATCGTATGAAACTGAGTATTAAAGATATTGAAGAAAACTATAGAGAGAAATTACAGGAAATCGGGGATACAAAGCCAAAAGCCCATAATTGCGGTTGAATGTGATGAGAACTCCAGCACAGCATTCCAGACGTGGCCTGGCATACATCGCCTATGAGAGACACTGCGCGTAACGCTCTGCTTTTAAAACACAGCCGCGCCATTTTCAGTCAACCTAACGGCACAGTTGCACTGCCATCCGACTATGACACACCTGCTTCCATACAGTCGCACAATACTAAGATGCACAGGCGCTGAAAACACAGCTCTGGAAAAAAGACAGCTCTGGTGGCGCAGTGCAGTGGTCTCAATATTATCTAGAGCTGTATTTCAAAGACCTGGCTGAGGACCATTACAATGCTATGACTCAATCACAGCAGCCAAGTTGATTAGCCGTAAATCAAACGGGCCCTCAGTAAAATAACCGTAAATCAAACGGGCCCTCAGTAAAATAATGGCCTGTTGCTTTGATTTCAGGATTAATGAAATACCTCAAATTACATTTAATTAATTTATTTTATTAGCTATTTTAAGTGACAATGTTTGGGGGATCACATATATATATATAAAATAAAAAATAAGAATAAAAGGTCTGTTTAACTAATCACAAACTGTGTACTCAAGACATCCTTGTAAGAATGAATCAAGGCCCTGAATGAATCTACATACGCACCGTTGCAATATGGCCCTCTTCAGGTGTGTCATGAATGACAACTAGCACCGATCAATAGAAAAATCTGTGAGAGAGAGTGCTTTGTACAAATTAACAGCTAATGTATACACATAGTTACAGTGAAACTATTAATGAAGATGTCCGACTATCTCTAGGATGCATTTCAGAGGAAAAACTGGTCAACCAACAGTACAAAAAAAATAATAAAAACAACTCAACAAATAATTAAATACAAACTTCCGCCTAACACAAAAAAGAAAACATGAAATAGGACATCTATGATATGACATGCTTTAGTGTTGGGTAGCTAAACAGCTTTAAACAAGACAGTCGTTATTAAATACATGACTAAAGGTCTCGTTTATGTCTGTCTTACGAAGTTAAATTTGAATTCTTCCGTTTGGTGTTAATTGAAGGCGGCAGGAATCCAAGACGGTTGTCAGGGACACCGTGGTCAAGAAAACGGGCTGTTAATTTCCAGTCTTGTGTTTTAGCAAAGAAAATGACCTTAAATGTCATTATCACCTTAAAACTGGGAGCGTTAGTTTCTACACGAATGTTTTGGACACTTTTAAAATACTAATATTACTTTTAATTCTTGAAGAATATAACAGGTTCTTTGAGCTCAGTTTAACGGTTGTATCATGAGTTGTTTGTAAACAATGTAAACGTACATTACCAGTTCATCTTCAAACCTCCATTTCAGGCCTTCCATTGATTGCTCTGACACTGAGAGTAGTTACATTTCTCCAAACCCATTCCTCAACTTTTTACCAAAACACAGATTGGATGACCACTTCGTCAGGATTTTGGACCCCAGCTTCAAGGGACATCTTTTCAATTATCCTATTTGAATAACCCTAAGAATTACTGTGGATTTAAATTACATAAGAGTCCACCCAAATAAGTAGTTTGGGAAAAAATATCAAGTTATACTGGTTCACATATGCAGTTTCCCCACCTCACCGTGCTTGTCATTTGTTAAAGGAGAATTGTGCTTTTTGACAACCAAATCTCTTTAATGTAAATGGAATGACATGACAGGATTATGCAGTTGTTTTTTTGCAATTCCAATTGTTTTCAAGAAAGACCCCAACTTCCGTTGACTTCCTTTTCCGGGTGAAAACATAAATATTGTTCCTTTGAGAACAGTGAAGGTCTTTGTAAGGTGATCAGGCCTTCAGAAGTTCCACACATTAAATTGGGTAACTGCCAGTCTGCAACATTATATTCCAGTTGGTTGTGACTGGAGCAATAGTTCAGTCTATTCTAGCAGCAGGCTAACAGCTGGATGGGGCAAACAGCTTACAAAATGTAACGTAACACTGCAAGCAATGTTATAAATGCGAGTGGTTTCATTTCAATTTTCGCATTTGCTCATGTTTTTTGGGAGCGTCCATACTGCATCGTCAAAAAAAAGCATCTGGTTCGTGTTAAGTTACTGAAAAACGAATTGCTTCCAAAAAAGAAGTGTTGGGACCTTTTTATAACATGCCATTTAAATCAAAAAGTGATTTGGTTGTCTGTATAAAAAAAAATCCATTAAAATGTCAGATTTCTTTTAACAGGCTCCACTATGCAAGCTTATCTACACTGAAATACTTCCTGTTCTAAGCACCCTCTTATCTGCCTTGCAATTATTAGTGTTCCTTTGGTTATGTATAAAATCTACATGCATTTCATCTTTTACAAAAATAAAAGAATATATAGAAAATGACCGTTAAAATCATCTAAAATTATCTTCTCCAATTACAAAAAAATCTGATTATTAATATATTCATATCTGTTAATATTTCATGTATAACCTCCATCTAAATTGTATATTAAACTATAGTCAAATATTTTTTTATTTTTTTTACTTCTCACACTTTGTACTCATTTCATAAAAATTTTTCTTGTCACACTTTGTACTCATTTCATAAAAAAGACTGTTAGTATGTATAACAAAGTGTAATCAGTGAGAAATTCCCACCTAAAGCCCTGGGTTCCCTTGTTTCAGGGGATACAACATTTAGCAAAACCCTTCAAGAGAAGATCTTAACAACTTCCTTCAAGATTTCTTTCCAGTTCTCCTGAATGATCTGCATAGCACGTGTACACACCCCCCCCCCCCCAAAATGATTCAACTTGACTTGACTCTTCTTTTGCTATTAGAGTGTGTGTGAGCCACGGGACAGAAACCCTCCCAGGTACCGAAAGCCAAATCTGGACCCAAGAAACCTCCCAGAAGCCATCACACTAGTCAAGACTCATTGCTTTCAATGACATAATACTCAGCCAATCACATCATTGGCTGGAAAACAATATTACCTTTGAATGCCCCCTGTAAAAAAAAAAAAAAAGAAAGTTCTTCATATTGTTAATTGTAAATGTACATTTACAAAAATAACAGGGGGGCACCCAAAGGGATATCTACTCTGCTCTTTAGCACACACTGAGCAGATTCATGAATGCCAAATTGTAATTATAGCAAATTATTGAATTACCACCAAAATAACTGTTAGTTATTCTGCAGCCTCTATCTCTTTTCTGAAACAGAAACGAGCATCGTACCACCAAACGGCCGAACACACTAAACTACGTTTGGCCAATGTATTGTCATGCACGCTCAACTCGTCAGGAGCATGTAAACATTTCAGCCTTGGTCAGTGGAAACGTCCAGCTGCATCTTCACAATCGTTTCCTCTGGAAACGTCCAGAAGAGTGTGTGAACTCTGCTCCCCCATAAAGACACAGAAGCTTAATTTCTTGACAAAGATGGCGAGGTCGTTAATCATTCACCGCCAACAATGTCCAAAAACACTGGCTATTTTCTTTTTCCGTGTGCACACTCCACTCCACCAACAGACATCCAATAGGTGTACCTTATCCATCCTAAAACTACTTTGGTAAAGTCATATTTTCTCTATATTTAATCCAAGTAGTTTACAGTTGTTAGTTGTGCTTTGTCATTTTACATCCAAAAAATTATGCCATGTTCTTCCAAAGAAACACTCCAAAAATACTCCAGAATTTCCAAGTTTTCCAAGCGGGGGAAGTCTCATGCACGGTTGACCTCCTAACCGTCCACTTGAATAGGCACGTGACATGAATGTCAGAGGTCTCGTTGCATCGAAGTCCAAAGGGAAACTCAAAAGTACAAACAAAATAAGCTACAAAAAAAAGAAATTGCCTGCGATCTCCAGCCAGTTGAGATGAAAAACATGATGAACCAGGTAACGTTCTAACTTTCGGGTTCTCATTTTGTGAGATGGAGATCCTTACTTGCCACAATAAGGCAAATATGTTCCAAGTGTAGCTGCTGATGTTCTTGAATAATCTCCGGCACAAAGCACAGGATACAGGAAGTGAGTTACTGTTAAAGGGAAAACACAGGGATGATAAGTACGGCGTAGCTGTACAGGACAATATTGCTAGAAGGCTAGAACCTGAAGGTGTAAATTTCAGCCCACCTTGCCAACACCGCAAGGGCTGCTGGGAAGTTAGCTGGGTACCCAATTGTGGGCAGAGCTCTGTGTGGTCGAAGGGCCAGAGTAGCTTTGCCCGCTTTGCATTATGGGGTCAAAGTTGAAATCAATGCCCTCTCCATCCATGAGGTCGCTGTTGATGATGTAGTCCACGTCGCAGTCCAAGTTCTCAGTGAACATGTCGATGTCCAAGTCGGTGGGCAAGCGGTCCTGACTGGGCATGAAGCAGCTCTGTGTTCCGAACGGGCCCATCCCCGGCAGACCCCCGCCGACGCCCCCGTGATGAGGCCCCAGGACCGGCAGCTGGGCATGCTGGGCCTTGAGGCCCGAGAGTTGGGCAGGGTCCTGAGCCATGCCCGACAGGATCATACCCAGGCCCAGCTGAGAGTGCTGGTGGTGCTGGGACTGCATTCCCATGGGCGCCGCGCTGTTGGCCTCGAGCCCTTTCCCCAGCAGCAGCTGCCCGGGTTTGGGCCGCCCGCCCGCCATGGGCCCCCCCATTCCCATCATGCCCCCGCCTCCCGGGCTGGGCATCAGCGGGTCCACCTGGGTCATCATGACGTCGCTCGGGGGCGGCGAGTCGGAGGTGAGCAGCGCCTCGAGACTGGACGGCACGTGGGCACCGTAGTGTCCGCCGCCCCCCCGGGAGCCCGCCAGCGGCACCGGGTTGAACAGGGAGTTGCCATAGTTCAAAGGTTTGCTGTTGTTGCCGCTGCACTGGCCACCCGGCAGCTGCCCCCCGGCCTGGTTCGGCGGGCCTGAGAGGGGCTGGCTCGACTGCAGCCGAGGGAAGGAGGGAAACCCGGAGGCACGCGGCAGCAGGGTGGAGGCAGAGGGCAGGGGGGTGGGTGGCGCCGTCGGGGCGGTGCTGGGGCTGGCCCCGCCCTGCTGCCCCGTCATCAGGGTCAGGCCGTCGATCAGGTCCAGCTCCTCCATCAGGGTTTCGGTGAGGGTGGGAGGCAGGTTGCCAGTCGAGTATCCCAGCAGGCCCTCCTCGGGCAGGTCATCCTCCTCCTCCTGGCCTGGCGCGATGGGGGACAGCCGGCCGCTCAGGGTGCTGGCGTTGGAGCTGGTGCGCGGGCGGAAGCTGGTCCATATGTCGCCTTCGTCCAGGCTGCCGCGGGACGAGGGGCTGCTGCTGTTCACCCCCCACTTGGGGAAGTGCTGGGATGAGTTGGGGCTGTCCGCTCCGCCGTCGGCGTCCCCCCCGGAGGCGCTGCCCAGGCCCGCCGCCAGCGCCTTCTTGGTCTGCTTGGCTCGCATACGGCTCTTCAGCAGCTTGCTGCTGTTGTCCATCGAGGCGGCACGTCGGCGGGGGGCTTTGCCCGTCTTGCCCCCCTCGGGGTTCAGCATCCACCAGGAGCTCTTGCCCGTCGACTCGTTGTGGACCCTCAGGAACTTGTTGTGCAGCGATAAATTGTGGCGGATTGAATTCTGAGGGAGATGGCGGGGGGGGGGGGGTTAGTTCAACCACTGTATTTGTATTCTTGTCACTTTGATAAATGTTTAAAGCTTTTACAGTATAGGATCTGAGCCATTGTTCACCAGTGAGCACCACGTAAAAATACTACACTGAACAGGTCAGTATGACTATTTTTTACAGGGCATAAAACAATTATTTAAATACTGTTTTACCTTCCACCCCGCTGAGCTGTTGCTATCTCCTTTGTCTTTAAAGTAAGGCACGGTTTTCACCATCCAGTCGTAGATCTGTGCCAAGGTCAAGCGCTTCTCCGGCGAGTTCTCGATGGCTTGACTAATCAGGTCCGCGTATGACTGGTTACCCCATGCGTTGCGCCGGGAAGACCCTTTACGGGGAGTGGCTCCTCCCACTCCCACTCCTCCCTCTGAGACCACAACTTTCTCAGGCTCTGACACGATTTGCTGCTGCTCCTGTTTGTCTTCGTCCGCAGGCGGGGTTCCGGCAGCAGATTCAGAGCCGTCTGCCCCCTCTGGTTTGACAGCTGAGATGTCGGGTCTGGGAAGCGGCCATGTACACGACCTAGGTCTGCTTTGTGGCTCAAAATCTGGGTCAATCACTGGAGCCTTTGAGTCCTCCATTGTAAGGTTTTGTTCAGAGATTTTCCTAAAAGAGTTGTTTGCTAACTGCTTCTGATCCAGCCAAAATGAACACAGCTAAAAGATAACGCTCTAAATATATTGACACACAATAAATAAAATGGTGAAAATGAAATATCGGAGGGAGGAAATTTTTGGACATCCCAATGAAAACGTCTAGAGTGGAGGATCGGTCCAATGGGAACAATGAAAACGTCTAGAGTGGAGGATCGGTCCAATGGGAACAATGAAAACGTCTAGAGAAGAGGATCGGTCCAATGGGAACAATGAAAACGTCTAGAGAAGAGGATCAGTCCAATGGGAACAATGAAAACGTATAGAGTGGAGGATCGGTCCAATGGGAACAATGAAAACGTCTAGAGAAGAGGATCGGTCCAATGGGAACAATGAAAATGTAAGCCTGTCATTAAACACAAAGAGACTATTTTTAAAGTTAGGCTGGATTGTCTAAGTGAATGATTGTATAACCAAAGTTAAATGTAAACTCACCTATCCAAACAAAAAAAATTCTATATTCCTCCCCCTACTCAGGGGGCTTACAGAAGAGAGACACAATAATCTGGATACACCAATATAGCGTCAGTTAATCCCGAGATTGGAGATTAGGGGACCCGAATAATCTCCTTAATAGTAACTATCATAAACCTTCCGATTTACATAGAGTAAAGAGGGCTTGGATGAGGGTTCCTTTGTGTGAAAGAACAAAGGGGAGCAAGGGACTAATGCACGACAACATCTGGATTGCAATCAGAAACCAATGTGATTGATGGCCCTGGTAAAGTGTTATTAAGTGACAAACGTTACAGTAAACTTAAAAAAAAAAAAAAAAAAAACATGAACGTTTGTCTCAATTTAGTATTATTTGTTTGTTGATGTCAAGTTAAACAGACGCGGTGTTTTTGAAAACGTAGCCAAATTAAAAAGTAACTTACCAAATTAGTGATGCAGTTTAACTAAATGTATAACAAATGATTACCTCTGAAATATCAAATGCTGAGTTTTTATTGTACCATTGATTAAAAAAAAATTAGGAGTCGCTCTAAAAAAAAATTGCTTTACGAAAGAACCAACAAATAAGGATTACCACAGTGGGTTACTATTACAAAATACAGAATAGTTAACGACGTCCGGTCCGCACTTGTAAACAGCGTGCACGCTTGTTCCTTCGCATGGAAACTAATAACAATTTAATAGAATACTAGAGCCAATATAATAATAGTCAAATGTGTTCATAAATGTGTGATTTATATATGTGTGAGAGTGTATGTATATATATGTATATATGAATCGAAATTTAGGAAACAAGAGCTAATGGATAACAGAATAAACAATACGTAAGTGACTTCTCTCCGTGAAACATCACGAATCTTCAAGCAGTAAAATGATCAATGTTTCAAGTTAATAGTATGATCCAAACATTTACACATTAACTACTGTAAATAAGTGAAAACAGTACGTAGGATGTTGTTTCTTTGGCTACCGCAGTAACGTATGCCACGTTTTGAGTTGACTGACAAAAATAAATGTTGAGAGCAAAACCTTAACGAACCGTTTGATCATGGTGGTCTGCAAGCAAAAAGTGGAGGTAATTCGATCAGAAAGTCAGATATTCTGGTTCAGGTTTTTACGCTACTCCACATTGTGGGTACGCGCGTGTCACCATCTGCCATGTTCCTCCACACGCAGCTGCGGCGGCAGAAACAGCGGCAGCACGATGCAGGCGCCGACACAAACCTCTAGAATGTCCTTTAACTCCAATCAGTCGTTGTCCCGCTGGAACTTTGACGCACAGTTCGTAATCCAGGGTTTCTCGAAGTTTACCCTTAACGTTTCACCTCCGCTGCACTCTCTAACACACCAAACGTAGTTGTAAAAATAGCGTGATAGCCACCTAGCTGGCTAACTCCAGTTATTTCGGAGTTTACAAATCCTTTCAAAAGTAGAGAAAAATGGTTCACTATGTTCCTTTCGAATTTTCCCTCTTTCAGTAATTAGTTTTGCTCAACTTGTGGCTATTCTAGTGGTCGAAATATTCATTCATCGTAGACCTTTTTTGTTTTGTTTTGACTCGAGGCGAAGACTCCCTTCTGACGTCTGTTTACCACTGCCAGACAATTCTTATTGCGCATGCGTCAAGAGGATTGCCGGGAAATGCAGTCAGTCATGTGACGACTGCTAGTGTAAACAGCGAGCGACTAGCGAGCTAAATAGGTACTTGGGTGCTGAAAATCGGGGTTATGTAACGTCTCCTGAAGTGTACACATCAACACACCTAAGCCTTAGATGGAAAGTTACCCAATAAAGATCTTAAATCAGATTTCCGTTGCCCAAGTAGCCTGACTTCTAGGCTACAGTAGCTATTCCTCTTCAAATCACTTTTCAACCAAATATTCTACATATAACTATAATATTTTACACTTTTTGTACAGTTAATATATATGTATATTATTTGTAGGCAATGATTATTACTCTCTGTAAAGACTGATAGTTGAATAGAGGCTAGACATGCCTACAATGTTACTACAATAATTCACAAGAACTACAATTCCCAGTGTATATTCCATAGAAGAACTTTGTTTGGGGAGTGGTTGGCAAATACAGCGAGTGATGCAACAGGGGGCCAGGCTTCTGTTCTGGAAACATGCTTACTGTGCTCAAAGGACATAGTAGAGTCCCGAAAGAACGGTACCCATGTGTTGCCGCCTGGAAGAAGCACATTCATATAAGACCGTCATTGATTTCCTTCAGGTGTTTTTTTTATGGGACCTCCTTAATACACACATTTTGATAGTTATAATAAAGCCTACATTAACTGTCAAAGTGTATCAGTTTTAATGTGGCATGAACATACCCAATATGTTTTTCTCTTGTTGGTAAACAATTCAGCTGAAAAGGTGATGGTGGGTCCAAAACATCCTCAGTCCAAAACATCAACAAAATAAAAAAACAGAACAGTCAATACAATGGCTTTGTCTCATTACATACTGAAAGTACCTACCACTGATGGCAAAGTAAGTACTGTTAAATAAGCTATATATAACGCCAGTACTCCAGTGTTGGGATATACAACCTCATCATAACATCAATAATGAGCATTTACTAACATCGCCAACCAGACTTGGTTGGGCTGTGCAGTAAGCCCACGAGTCATCTACTGAGATATTATAAAATCAACTTCGAAACCCATAACTGAAATGTATCACATAAAAAAATTTCTTTTATTTATGTACAACAATTTTGTGATGTTCCTCAAATTTGTTTTCACTGTGACAGAATTTTTATTTTATTTTCATCTGAATCATCTTTATTTCACAAAAGTTCAATGCGTCATGAGACGCATTTTTTTGTGCATAAAACCATGCAAAGAAATCTGAAAAGTCGTCTTTGGGGTATTTCACCATAATTGTTTTCCATAGGAAATTTATAGATTCACTTCAAATAAGGACTTTGTTACGTTTAGGCTCACTCTTAGTTTACATCTTGTCATCACATGTGCGTCAATTCACTCTACAAAAAATACTGGCTAAACATGGGCAAAGATGTTGATACAATTCAGGTTGTCATATAGATGTTTACACAGTTATCAAAACATCAAGGGAGTGTACGCCTACACAGAAAATTAATGGTGGAATATCGAAGAGACACTACAAGATTTCGTACTGTCAGAAGTTTTAGTCTTTGTATGTAATCAACAGCACACCCTGCTGGCAAAAAAGTGTATGCACTTTGATAGAACAAGCAAAACAGCACCCATGCCTTACAGTATAATTTAATGATGTCTATAATGGAGTGACGAGCAAGTCACCAGATCTTAACCCTATGGAGCTGTTGTGTAAGAGCCCATCAAGCCAATCCAATTTGTGGGAGGTGCTTCACAAAGCATGGGCTGAAATCTATTCAGATGACCTCAACAAATTGACAATTACAATGCAACAGGTCTGCAAAGGTTATAATTGCTGCAAATGGAGAATTATTTGACAAAAGCTAAGTCTGAAGTACAATTATTATTTCACGTAAATAGCAGTATCTCTAACATTGTCAATAACTATGTTTCCTATTCATTTTATTATATTTTATATTCAAACTCATATCATGGAAATCTTCATGGAAAACAAGGTTATTTCTAAGTGACCCATACTTTTGAACGGTAGTGTATTTAACTTGGTAAATCAACTAGTCAAAAGCATTTAATCACAAAAGGACAGGACATCAGACAGAACCACATAAATCGCTACAAATGTAATCACTTAGCAAAACGTTATTCGTTCAGTTAATTGATTTAGGCAAGTGTTTCATTCTCTTCTGCGATTGGTGGAAGAAGAACCCACGGCTCTGGCTCGAGAGACGTAGGGGTTCCACTGCTTTGATTGGCTGCGGAACAAATACCGTCGCAGTTCGTAGTCTTTAGATTAGCAGCTGCAGAAACAAAAACATGTCGGATCCTACGGTTGCAGACACCCGTCGATTAAACTCTAAACCGCAGGATCTGACAGATGCATATGGCCCCCCAAGCAATTTTCTTGAAATCGACGTTTATGATCCACAAACAGTTGGAGTTGGGCGGAACCGATTCACCACCTATGAAGTGCGAATGCGGGTGAGTCTTGAAGTTGCTACTACTAGCTAGCAGTGTAGAACTCGAGACCGGTGATT